>JANEMJ010041012.1:0-13266 GCA_024361745.1 Cacatua alba
ATCCTTGTGGCCCTCCTCTGGACTTGTTCCAACAGTTCTATGTCCTTCTTATGTTGAGGACACCAGAACTGTACACAACACTCCAAGTGAGGTCTCAGGAGAGCAGAGTAGAGGGGCAGGATCACCACCTTCGACCTGCTGGTCACGCTCCTTTTCATGCAGCCCAGGATACGGTTGGCTTTCTCGGTTGCGAGCTCACACTGCAGCCGGCTCATGTTAAGTTTCTCATCGATCAACACCCTCAAGTCCTTCTCTGCAGGGCTGCTCAGAATGTCTTCTCCCCCCAACCTGTAGCTGTGCCTGGGATTGCTCCGACCCAGATATAGGACCTTTCACTTGGCTTGGTTAAGCTTCATAAGGCTGGCATCAGCCCACCTCACAAGCCTGTCAAGGTCCCTCTGGATGGCATTCCTTCCCTCCACTGTATCAACCGAACCACACAGCTTGGTGTCATCAGGAAACTTGCTGAGGGCGCATTCAATCCCACTGTGCATGTCACCGACAAAGATGTTGAACAAGACCTGTCCCAGCACCGATCCCTGAGGGACACCACTCATTACTGGTCTCCAGCTGGACATTGAGCAGTTGCCCATAACTCTTTGCTTGCAGCCATCCAGCCAGTTCTTTACCCACTGAGTGGTCCATCTATCAAATTGATGTCTCTCCAATTTAGAGACAAGGATGTCGTGTGTGACAGTGTTGAACGCTTTGCACAAGTCCAGGTAGATGACGTTTATTGCGCTACCCCTTCCATCAGTTCTATAGCCCCATCATAGAAGGCCACCAAATTGGTCAGGCAGGATTTCCACTTAGTGAAGCCATGCTGGCTGAGGTGAGACTGACTTGTCTGTAGTTCCCTGGGTCATCCATTTTCCCCTTCTTGAAAATGGGGATTATATTACCCTTTTCCCAGTTGTCAGAAACTTAACCTGACTGCCAAGATTTTTCAAATATGATGGTCAAATTCATTAACAAATAAGCTATTTATCAATAACATAAACTATAAAACTGGTTACAGCCATTCAGGTGGTACCAAACAGATGTTATCTGATTTAGCCAGATTTTTAGCACAATTTTCTATAGATAACTGATTTTATCAGTAGCTCTTTGTGTTCTTTATGTAAGATAATAACAGTAGGGATGCAAGATCAAGATACACAAGTTTAGCATACTATGGACCAGGCTTTCAGAGGCTTCTGCAAGATATTTAATTCATTTACAGAGTAGAGATGTACTCAAATTGTGGGCAAATCAGGCCCACTGACATTGAAGATTGTGTATCTCCATGAAATGTGCTGGCACTTGCTATGATTAGCATTTTCCTCTGCCAAGAATTTTAGAAAGGAAAACAGAAGCCACTGCTCAGCCATTTTCTGTGACAACTAGAAGCAGTGAAGAGATTTAGACATTTTACATGCTATTTATAGCATTTTTTATTTCCTCCTTTAGTTTACGAACTTTGCCACACCTTTTGGGAGAACAGTGGGCTGCGAAATATGTCTGCACTGTCACATTTAAAAAATGCATATGAAAAAGCCCTGTCAGTGCTCCTTCCTGTATTCAGGAAGGTGTGGTTAAACAACAGATTGCATACCTTACTTTAAGCAGCTGAAAGGTCTTCCCCAGGAATGGCAATGTGAAATAGCAATAGGAAATGTAAACTGGGCTGGCAAAAGTTAATCTGTAAAACACAACATAATCCCTCGTGCATTCTGGTATGTCGTATCAGACTTACTGAAATGTTGCACTCACTTTAACAGTAACATAATCTATCAAAAGTGGCTTTAACTTGTTATGCACCTGCACAACAGCTGTTGCTACCTGATATTACAAAATTACTTTTCTCTCTCTCTATTTTAATTACTCAAGTTATAAAATTCTGAAAAATACAATGTAACAAGAATTCCATATGTCATACCTAAATGTTAATTTAGACAGTGATGAGACCAATATCTGTATATTATAGTAAAAGGGCTGTGGCATTATTCTCTCTTCAGTGAATATTTAAACTGTAGAGAGTACAAAAGCTGTAGCAATTGTGCTCCCTCCCATGAAAAATATCTTATAACTTGGTGGTTAATGTAGTCTGCTGGTAAAGATGGGCTGTTGTCAAAAGGAGAAATTATTTGAACTTGAGGTTAGCCACAGGCTAGATGACTTTTCCAATTGGTAGGCTGTTGTTTTTTCATCCTATCCTTTGAAAGGGTTAGACATGCTTGGAGATGAGCCTGAGCCTTGCATGTGGATTAAGCAGAGGAATTCTGACTCTTTGAGCACCAAGGGAGGAACAAAATTGTTAAAAACGGGTCCCAGGTACTTGACACTGCCAGTAGTTGCCCTTTGCAAGGCTGCTGAGGGCATTTCGTACATTCCTTTAAACACACACCTTAATATGAACTAGGACGCCCATGGAGAAAGGGAGTTTCCATCTCACATCTGATCTATAGTTTGTTTTTATTTTGAGATGTCTGTCTAGGAGCAGGACCAGAATCTTCAAGGGAAAGTTACAGAAATCCTATAGGAGTATAATGGTAGAATAACCTGCCCATAGAAAAAAAAATCATACTCCTTATTTCTCCCTCTCTTCTCTGCTGCAGTGATGAATGCTGCTGAGGGATCACACAACCATTTCTAGTCTGGTTCTGAGTCATACGTACCTCTTAGTAAGGGTGCACCCATAGGCAACGTGTTCCCTTGGATAATTATTTTGACCAGGGGTGAAAAGTACCTCTGTACGTAGAGGTAGCACAAGTCCAAGCATCCCCTTATTTTATGTAGGGCTGGACTGAGAATTAAAGGAGGAGCAGTCCTGTGTTAGTCACCTTCAAAAGGAAGGTGTCACCCTATGCGTGAGCACCACTTCCTTTTCTATGTTAATTAGTATTATATTGGCTGCACTGGGCTCTTTTTCCTTAAATAACCCTTCTCCTTTTGACTTAACCTGATAGAACTGCTGCCTACTTATATAGGTGATCTTAGACCAGGCTTAAGCAAGAAAAATATGTGGATGGCACAGATGTGCAATCCACCTCCCAGATAAAGGTTACATTAACTAGCTGTGTCTGCCTGCTAAATGGTGTCTGGCAGCTAGCCATCATCCACTGCCAACACTTATCTATATGTTTTAGAGTGTTTAGTTTTAGTCATCTTTTGCCATGAGTTATGTCGAACACGATTCACTTTGGAAAAATCAGATCCAATGAGTAGGACCATATTAGTTAACCAAGTAGGGGTGGAGCCTAGGCTTGAGCAACAGCCTCTGTTTGTACATCCCATTATCATGCACAGTGCTTGACACAGTTTTGTACCTGCCAATTAGTTGTCTCTGAAAAAACCCTTGTGCATGGATCTTTCTAATAGAAGCCCCTGACTGTTTCCTATAGGACCATGCATGAGGCCACATGCTTCTTTTTGGAAAGCAAGTTTAGTGATATCGATACAAACCATGCTGTCACTTGTCCTCTGGGACTGGGCTTTGGCATGTTTAACTTAATAGGATAAATGTAGCTATTTTGCCTGTATCTTGAAACTAAAAATCTTGAACAGCACTTGCTAGAATATTTTTAAATCTTTTGGAAGCACAGTTATAATAATAGCATCTTATAACCCAGAAAACAACAGTTTATCTATCATACTTGGAAAGTCTAAAGTATTAAAGGACTTCTTTTTTGGAGGACTGAATGTACGAAAAAAAATGCATTCACTAATGTATTCCTCCTTTTCTGGGAGGAGCCACAGAATGGTATTTGTCCAAAACGTTGTCTGCTGGGTCATTGCTCATCCCTATCTCTCTTTTGTGAATCCACATAGAAGCTCAATAAGGATGTGGTGGTAGCACAATATTTTGCGGTATGTTTTGTACTTTAAAATGTAAATTAAATTTAATAACACTGAATAAGCTATTCAAATCTAAATGATGGCATTTTTGAGCTAGTTATGTTCTCTTTCCTGCCAGTGCCCTATTTTAAAATTCAGCATCCCCTACTTGCAGTTTCTTAGGAGGCATTTTAAGAATTCTTTGGATAACCAATAAGCCTACACCTCCATTGTTAATGAGGTATTTAAAATGAGCTTCCTAGGAATGGCCTCCAAAATATGCTAGAGTTCTAAGTAGCAAGAGATAGTGACCTCTGATTACTAATCAGTAATGTGTCCCTACTGCTTGTTATTAATAAATCTAAAAGAAAAGTTATTGTAGGTAGGAATTCTAAGACATTTCTTGTTTTCTCTCATAAATCATATCAAACCATGCACTCTGCTAATGTACATCAAGCTGTCAGAATGATTTTGGAGGAGCTATATCCCACTATATCAGCTGAGGATGTGGCCATTTGTGTTTGTATATTTTTCAGAGAAGTTCCTCTTTGTTCTTGAGAGAATGCAAGCAGAAACAGAGTATGTAGCCAACTCCCAACAAGCAGATTATACAGGCATTATGGTTATAGGTAGATATGAAATGAGTTACTGTTGTTACTGATTGAACTAAAAAAAAAATGCCTTCAGCTCTGATAAATCAATAGTAAAGCACGGCCCAATGTGGTGATTAGGTAAATTACATCCTTTGATTAGAAATCGCTGGCTGTCAATACAGAGACACATGCTCGCTTCTATTTTTTGCATTGCTTTTTTGACACTACTAAAAAAATCTGTGTCCAGAATACTGTATCTGCTTCAACTGGGGAATAAGGGAGACATAACTCAAATTCTGATATAGGCTAAGCAATTAAATTAAGCTAATTCTCACTGTACATTTCTTATGAGAAAAGACATCTGTTTCATTTGCGAGGCATGCGTGTCACAATTGTAAAATTGTAATATGTCTGTAAAGAGATGCATTCACAACATTTTCTTCTCGATCATAAAAAGATAAACGTATAAACCGGTGTACCTGAACATGCCAGGACTGCTATAGGTATTTTTCACTTTCAGAAACACGGAAGTGAGATGTATGAAGTTCAGAAATGTTTGCTTGCTTGTATTCATTAATTCTGAAATGTGTGGTAGTTAGTAGTTTATACCTGGTATTGTCTTGCCTGCTGCTCTGCTTCAGCAGCGCTTTTTCATCAGATATAACCAATGTTTAGACAACTTCATGCTATTAAGTACCAAGCCTATGAAGATGTAATCATCAGCAAAAGTAAGGACTAGAAACATGGCTAAAGAGAAACTAAGTTAACTTGTGTCAGTTTTCTTTTTTTGTGTTGAAAGAAATTCTTAGCTTTCACAAAAGACAATAGGACTAAAGGTTACCCAGCATCTTGCATAACAGCATCTCACATATTTAATTACAAAAGCTCTCCAGATACAAAATAAGTGGGGGCTTGTATAAATACATTGAACAGACTCTGTATCTTAAACAGAGTAATAGGGTTGTATACAGCATTCCTATAAGGAAGTTATTGATTCCATGCTGTTGTGTTTATTAATAGTAAGGCACTTGTTAGCCTACAGAGAAATGTATTGCAGCCATTTTAAAGAAAGGAAAGAAAAGGGAAGGCAGTCTCTTCTCCCTTTTCTGTTTATTACTGGCTGTGCTGAAGGAGAATGCAGATGTGCAGAGATAAGAGAGACTTTCAACAAGATCTCGTGTGGGAGAGTTTCCCTCCCCAGATCTTTTGCCTCTGCCCACATACTCAAACAGGGCAAATGCTTAATGCATATTGGATTCCAGTGTGTGTAGCACTTCTGCAGAATTTTCGTTTGATGAAATATGGTGTTTCTTCATGTTTACCTGCATAAATACCTGAAACCCTTCAGCTGAGAGTCAGCCCTGTAATTCTGCAATGTATATTTCTGTGGAAAATCCAAATGACTGCAGAATATTTTTCCAAATAGTAATTGCTTGTTTTTTTGTTTCAAGGTCTGAAAGCATTTCATTTTGTGAAACCCAGCCCTACTGCACTTGAAAAGTATAGCAAGCACAGAAGTATAACAACTCACCTGTACTTTTAATTGATCTGGTATTTCTACAAGGTGCCACCCTTTTCCACACCTCCTACCTCCTCCTTAAGTGACTCAGCCTCTGAAGGAGAAATCTCTTCACTTTTCAGACAGCTGGATGGGGAAGGACAGTTCAGCTCTCTGTCTGCCTTGACTGTACCTCATTTGCAGGTATCTCCAGGTTGACTTACCACACTGAGCCACTCTAGGACACTAACTTCTAGGTAAGGACGTTTACTTTTCTGGGTTTATATTCCATGTATGGAAAGTCCTACATTTTCAGGTGTTCTGTGATTTCTTAATGTCCAATTTATGATCCTGTTTCAAAGAATCTTATTTTCAAGAAGTGTGGAGAACTTGACTATGAAAATTCAGCTCTTACAGTGTTCCATTTTAGGTTCATTTCAGATTCCCTGCACCTTTCTGACATCTTCTCTTGGCCATATTATCTTAATCACTTCATTATTTACATTTAATTGCTAATTATATTTTATTCTAATGTTATTTCTCTGCTGACAAGCTCACTGTTCAGACCTCTTTTTATGAATGGCTGTTTTAATGTATTTTTTGTGCTCTCCTTAGTTTTATTGTTTCTTTATTCTTTCTTTAGAATTTTTATCTAAAATTAAAAAGCATTAAAACCTCATTTACTTGAATTTGCTTTACAGACATAATTTTAGAAAACAAATTTGCAACAGTTTGTTTTCATTTCCACCTTAGCAAAAGAGACAGCAAAAGTACCCATTCCGCTTTGGTACAATAAAATACCTTTACATGAAGTGAACACATTTATAAGCAGGAAGGGTTCTTTACTAAAAATCTAGAAAAGTGAAAGGAAAGAGTTGGACAAAAAAACCCAGCAAAAACCCTATTAAAATTATCATGCCCCTTCTACATTCTGTTAAAAAAAAATCAGTTTAAACTGATCGTATATTACTAATTTGAAAACACTGACAAATTTGGGTTTTGTCTTAGCAGTTGATTTTACATTTAATGACACTACCAAAGCTTAATTTCTTTCAAAACAGAATCTCCTCCACCCACGTCCTGAAAAACCAGTTTCGAGAGCTCTTTCAGCTACAAATAGATGATCTCTGCCATACATTCATGTGTTCTCTAGTCCTACCTTGCCTGTTCTAACCTTGCCTGTTTTCTGTTTTACTCACATGCACGTTATTTCTATTCTCTGTGAGAGCTGTTATTAATTCTGTGGCCTAAACTGTAAAGTACTTATTTAAACACAATATATTATTTCCAGAAGTTTACAAATGTATTATATGGCTACTGCTCTGACATTAACTCCTGGAAAAAAAACCATTCTGGGAACACATTTTTGTTGTTCTTTAATGTCTGTAAAATAAATGTAGTTATTTTTACCTGTAGCTTTCAGCAAAAGGACAAAAAGACTAACTAATGACCAAGTAAAGAGAATAATGTTACTTATAATTTTGAAGCATATAAATTATACTCAAGTGGGTTTTTGTTAAGCTCTGAGTACACACTTGGTACTATGCTGAGTTAGCAACATCATTGTTCTTTCTATTTCATGTCCTGGCCTACAGTCTTGAGTGACAGCACTGGATACTGGTGACAATTTTGTAGGGAAAAATGTACAGCCCCATTTATACATACAGATCTGCACCTGACAAAGTGGGACTTAAACGATATTGAGGAGATCGTATGCTTGACTGAAATAATAAGTTGGGAAATATGAAGGGTGGTACAGCCTTGGCTGGCTCTAGCTGTGATGGTGATTTGGAAAACAACCTTTATCTGCAATTAAGAAGTACAGCCACATTTAGAAATATGAATTCTTATTTGAGCTGAAGTATAAGTAGCCCAGTCACAGCACTTCTGATATTTGAGGGGAGAAATTACAGAAGTAGAGAACAGCAAAATTGGTATTGACTTCCAAACAAGGAAGATTTTGCCTCACAGACTTACAGGTGCCTATCTAAAAGGACAACTGTAATGATGTGTCTCCCCAGTGCTTTATTTCTAAGGCTTGGAGATCCTTACCCTGTATTAAGTCAGAATGACTTTAATCATTTTCTTGCTCACACATCTTACTATATTCAAGAAAAATGATGGAGAAAATAACAAAATTTGCTGACCTGACATGCAAGTTGTTAACTAAAGGCAAGGAAATATTGTAGTGTACTTCATAACCGTGGTTAAGTAAGATCAAATGTGGGTTTTTTTTAAATGTCCTATTCTCCACATTCATCTCATATAAATTAAAACAAGCCAGGTAGTATAGATTTAATATTAACCATTACAATGGGGGAAAAAAAACCCCAAACCAACAAATAAACAGTAAAACTGAAGTAAGCCTTCATTTTATTTGTTCACCAATAGCTATTCTAACCAAAATTTCTCCTGGACCACAGTAAAAGCAAGCAAATGGGTTAAAACACAAAGGATGTGGGAAATTGATTTCCTAATGTTCTATTAGATTTCCAATGGGATAATTTTAAAATTTTGAGCTCTGATTACTCCCAAGATACTGAATGTTTAGCTTACTTCTGAGCAGAACAGTCCTGAAAAATATTAAATTTTGGTGGAAGGTTTCCGATTTGGGATAAAGAAAGATCTTTCTTTCTTCTTTTCTTTCTCATATGGCAGATATTGGATATTTTTGAAAAGCAGTCAGCAATCTGTGGCTGTGTAGAGCTATGTATAAGACACCTGCTGGCGTTTTATGTGAACATGCCAAACTCAGTATCTTCTCTACCATCCAGGCTGCTTTAGCAATGCAGCATGAGCAGCTGGAAGACAAGAAAGTTCTGGAACTATTTTGCTTAAAACTAGCTGTTCGTGTACAACTTTTTGTGTCACTCAGTTCATTAATAAGGAAGTTGGATATTTTAGGCATTCACATTTGGCAATGTTTTATACGAAAAACTTCAGTATAAAAACAAAAGTTTTGACTTTTAGAAGAAGGTTCACCTCTCTGGACGCTTCCTCACTACTCATGTGTTGAGTTACTTTATATACAGGGTGATAGTATGCAGTACCTCTAGGCTGTGGAAAGAAATATTATTAGAAGCAAAATACATATGAAGTGAATATTTATAAATAAGGTTTTAATCACTGTCATAGCTAGAAATCACAGAACAAAGACTTTTTTAGTTGCAACTAATTCAGTCTGATGTGGAGAACATGATTCTTACAGGTAATGTTTGTGTTATTCTTATGTATTTTTTTAAATACAGCAGTGCATATATGTGAAACCTGATTATGTAGAAAGCTACAGCCAAGAACAGAAGAAGGAAGGCAAGAGGACTCTGTATTGGAAGGATGGGTGTGTTCACACCAGCTGAAAACTAGTAGGTCTAGCTTTGAGAGTTTAAGACAGGCCTAAGGTCTTCTGCTGGTCAGTCACTGCAGGATGTGGAGAGGAGACACAGAAATAGGAATATGGTTATTTGTGATAAAACCAGAATTGGAGACCTGTGCTGCTTTCTGAATAACTAGCTACCAGCTTGGAGGGACATTTGCCCTTTCCTGAAGTCATGTCTGAAGTTTTTTCTGGATTTCTTTGGGACTGAATTTGGATTTTCCCAGAAATGGGGGAGGGTCTGAATCCAGGACTGGCATGTCTTAAAACTTTTGTGGAACTGCTCATTGGACTGGCTGGAGCAGTTTTAATTTTCTTTTAAAGTTTCCCGACGCTGTTTTTAAATTCAAATTATGCTGGAGCTGCATTCCTGTTTGTTTTTGTTTTGCATTCCAGCTGAGTTGTTTTGCTTCAGTGGTTGAGATCTTATTAAGAATGCCTGAACGTAATTTACTACTATGGTATATTATAGGAGCCTATAACTCCTCTTTCTTGTGATTTCATTTACAAAGTTCAAAACAACTTTTTTTTTTTTTTCATCTCCTTTGAACTATGGGCTAAAGATAAGCAGTTCATTGACCTGTTTGAGTAACGTGGTGGTTCCAGATCTTTATGAGCTGAAGTTTTTAAACTAATGTGATCCTCACATCTTCTGCCCATTCCCCTTTCCACATACACACATACACACACTTAATTCACAGTAGTGAAGACCAAGAAAAAAAATGCTTTGATGAATTGTATTCTTCCTCTTTACGCAAGATTCTTTTCAGTTCAAGATCCTGAAATTTAAATCTTACTCCGATGATTCTTAATTGTCTGTGCTAGAGATAGTAGGAAAATTTCTTTAATGTAAATTTTAAATTTGAATGGATTAATCTTTGATATACAACTTAAAAGTTTGGAAGCAAGAAGTAAACCTTGAGGACAATATGGCAATATTATGTAAGACTAAACTTTCAGAATACCTGGCACATTTTCAATGCTGACTGTAGAAGGGAGTGTGCCTGTTTCTTATATTAATTGATGCATACTACTTTCAAACTGCCAGACTAGGCAGTAGTTTATGCTGGATGCTGTACATATGTGCAGCAGAAATATTGTTTTGCCCTAAAAACATTTTAAAAAATTAATACAGGACAGGAGACAAAACACAGTTTTAATTAAATGATGGAGTATAAAAGAAACATGCTTGCTGGACTGTCTTTTGACATGCATGGATACAAGCAGGAATTGTGTCATTAATACATTTGTAGTTATTCTACAGATTTTATAGACACGCCTCAAAATGTATAGACTTTTTACTTTGGTGATAGTTTATATTTCGGAACAGATGTCTGAGGCTCTCTTGTTTATTCTTAACAAAGGTGTTTGATACTTCCTTGCCAGTTCTGTGAGAAATTGTTTCCATCATGAATCTATGGAAAGGAAGGCTATAGTATGAGTCTACATAGCAGTTTCTTCTCATTTTTAGTGAGAAATATTTAAATTGCAAAATATGTATTTTTAACAAGATTTTCTAAGCCTTAGAATGACCACATTTATTTTAATTTCCTCAAAAGGCGGCTCCGTTTACAAAGTTTTATGATTCACTTCCCTTGGGAAATGGCTTTAAAAGTTTTTATTAGAAAATAATTCCTTCTATACAAACTACTTCTTTTCTAGATGAAAAAGTCCCAGCCCTCACTGCCTGTGAAATGTACTGAAATGTCATGCTTCATATTATCCTGGGACTGACTGAAATAAAAACCAGTATCAGATGTCCAGCTGTTGCTAAGCTGAAAGCATAAATCAATCAGAATCCTCTCTATCATCTTGTGACACTTCAGGAAAATTTGTAGCAAGGTTGATTAGTATTTAAAACTGATTGCTTGATAACCTACCTGAATGGTTTCTAGGAAATGCAGAGCATATCTGCTCAAAACCTTATACCAGTCACTTTGAGTGATATTTTATGTCCTACTGCAAAATAAATAAGGCTCATCAGAGCCCTGAGCATACTTTTATGCAGTGGAAACAAGATCCAGCAGTCACATGTTTTCTACACACACTGTGCCAATGCATGCTTGATACAAACAACTTAGTTTAAAAGAAAGGAGTGTGGTCAGAGCCTTCCAATCAACATACCAGGATTTTAAGCTCTCACAAACATCTGGAATTTCACAACTGGGTAAGATACATGCAGACTTTTGGACTTCAGCATTATTTTTGTATTTATATCTTTACTTTTTAAAAGGATCTGTATTTGTTTACATCCAGATATTGGTTTCCTACTTTCTTTGCTTGGTAATCATAAGCTTTTTTAGCAATTGCCTGGCAGTAAAAACATAAAAAAGAAAAATGTGTTCTAAGTGCAATTCAATGTGTGTAAACCATAGTTTTATATGGTTTATTGTCAGTGTTACTTTTGGTATTTTTGCTAAGCTTTTGCCAAAATTAAACATCTTTTTCACCTTCCATCAGGTGAAAAAGGCTCCATCAGGTTCCAGGCTCTCAATCCACTCTATTTTAGGTGAATGAGCAATAGACTCTATGTTTGCAAAACAAGCAGGACAGCTATGTCATCGAGACCCGGGAATGTTTCTGACTTTTAATGACTGCTTCCGTCACAAAATATGTTTTCCAGAGCTTCTGTAAACTTTAAGCAGCCTGACCAGTGGAGTTGGTTGGGAGCTTTCCAGCTTAGCCTTGTTTTCTTGGAAAATGCTGCTTTTCAAAAAGGAATTAATTTGCTAAGAGGGCCAGTTTGCCCACTTCATCAATGTTAGGATTGTTTTTGGCTTTTTTTACTTAAGGGGGAATTTTTTGTCATTTAAGTGTCGTTATGTTCTGCTTGATGCTTTCTCTAGGAAAGCGGACGTTGAAAATTCAGTTTCAAAGCATAACATGAAATCTTTTAAGTGGCTCAGCTCCCAAATGATTATTTATTTATTTTTTTTAAATCAGCCAGTCTTGGAGGCTCAGTTTTTAACCTGATTTAAGATAAGGGAAGAAGCCAGTGACTGCAAAACTGCTGCAGCGCAGAACTGCCTCTGTCCTGGACCCCCACGTTAGCTGTAGGCCATTGAAGCTGCGGGACCTGTCAGAGCGGCTGAGTGAGCCCATGTTAGCTTGAGGCACTGTTTTGAGCCACAAGCTGATACCATCTTCCCATGAAGCTGATCAGCTCACCCCACTCTTCATTACTTTGTCTTGCCCTCCAAAGGCTATTACCATCCCACGTGTTCTCAGAGAAGTAGCTCCTGACAAGGAAAAGGAGGGAGAGGCAGCGTGACAAGCAGAAACACAGGGCAAGGATACACGTAGTCATCACCAGGGAGAGAAAAGCCACTGCTGTGCCTGAGCTTCAGTTCAAAGAGGGTGACAGCAAGTGTTAAGTCATTCTACCATCAGACTAAGCTTCCACGAGGAGGTGATCAGCGTGACAAATGAATTTAAACTGTCTTTGGGGATGATTTCTAATCTCACTGCCAACTCTTCCTTTTTTTAATTGGGTTTTTTTTTCATGTTTTCTTTTAGGTTCCCACAGAAGGACACCCCTCTGAACAAAATGTCAGCTTTCAGCATAAGAAAACAGTCTCCTAATCAAAGCGGTAATACTGAGTCTTCTTTATTTTCTGCTCTTAGGGTACTTACAGATTGAGGCATGGCCTCTCTCCTTTCCAAGCATTGCCATGACCATCGTGCAGCTCCCTCACAGGACACAAAACCACTCTTCAGCTGTGACGGGCTGGTTATCAGGTTCACAGCAGGACCTGCTTCAGCCACAAAGCTAGCGGTGGTGTTTGTAAGCTTTCACTGGCAGAGATTCAGGCTAAGCCACCATGCTGGGCAGTGTAGCGTGCTGGAGCAGGGGAGCCAGGCAGTGTGGTGCAAGACAGTGGTTCCCTCTACTGAGCCCTGTGGTTGCTTTGGGGATCCCACAGCAGCATGGCGGCTTGGAAGGCAGTGGACAGATGGTCTCAGCATCATCCCATTGTCTCACTCGG
>JANEMJ010041012.1:15951-28544 GCA_024361745.1 Cacatua alba
TCTAATAATATTCCCCCTCACTTCAAACAGGCTGATGGTACAAAACTTAAGTGGGAAGAAAACGAACTGAGGGTATTGGACAATAGTCACTGAATTTGAGATAAACATCAACTTTCTAATACAGTGAAGTTCTATTCGCAAAATCAAATTAACATTGTAGTGATAGTTCTGCAACATGCTAAATATCAGCATTGTTGGACAAAGATATTTTAGGTTGCTTTCAAAAGTAAATAAGGCTTCCATGTTCACAGTGTAAGTGTGCATGGGAGTTCCTCCCAATAACTTGAAACCATACACCCATTTTAGTTAAATTTGACATAAAGTTATAGGTCTTAAAGGTATTGTTTTTATTAAAAGTTCAGTAAAACTAGGTAGCTGGTTGGAAAATGAACTGTT
Organism: Cacatua alba; assembly: GCA_024361745.1. NCBI lineage: Eukaryota > Metazoa > Chordata > Aves > Psittaciformes > Cacatuidae > Cacatua > Cacatua alba. The sequence continues at coordinate 16,348 of JANEMJ010041012.1, forward strand.
CATTCAGGCACTGAGGAAAAAGCTTCAGAAGGAGCGTAACCCTCTTAAGAAACCTGAAAATCCACACACACTGAGCTGTGGATGTAGGTGGAGGACCACGTGATCAGCTCAAGATTAGCTTTGCTTTGAAATTTGCATTCTGTCACACATCTGCAAATGCAAAACCAGCAAACAATGCCTCAGGAAACAGTATTCATTAGTTTGACTTTCCTGGAATTATTGTTCGCTGTGTATTTCATAATTTAGCAGATTTGTGATACTTGTTTACATTTAAAATATATGAAGCTGTTTCATATTAAGGATGAAACTGAATTTAGTTTAGTAAATTGGGCTTCTGCAGTCCCTTGAAGATGGAAGTGACTAACCCACAAACTTTTCAAGAAATAGTGTGCACTAAACAGGAATGACAGCTGAAGAGTCAAACTCTGCTAAACATTTGCATATTTCAGCCTTTCCAATAGTACATTAAGTTTCCAAAGTTATTCCATACATTCCTTTTCAAGACATGTTTCTCTGCATTTGCAGATAGTAAGAGCCCCTCTGTTGCAATTAAAAGCAGACAACAGGCTACTCATGACAGTAACAAACGACGGACCCTTTTGCAAGATAACAGCTGGATAAAGAAGAGGCCTGAAGAGGAAAAGTAAGAAAGATAAATATATTTCTTCTGTATTTAGTTCAGTATGCCATGTATATTTTCTTGGAGTGTCTATTTTTTCATGAATGTATCAACAGGAATTACATGAATTTAATCAAATAACTAGTATTTGCTTTTCTTGTTGAGGTATTGATTGCGTTTTGGAAGTAGTTTGCTGGATTTTCATTATGTTTTTCATTGGGACTTTTGAGTGCTGATCATTTAGTGAGAGTCAGGCTTCTGCTCTACAAGAAAAATCCCACATTTCATATATCTAGGCTCCAGGACTAACATCTATTTTACAATATTTTACAATATTTTTTTACAATATTTTACAAGCATGAAGATTATAGATCTTGGCAAGTTCTTTTAAGGAGCTTAAACCAGGATCAGTTGAAATTCACTCTAATACAAACTTGGGCTTCCATTACAGTAAAAACTCCACCATGAGAACAGGCTTTCATTATTCAGACTATGAACAGCATGTAAGAAGAGATTATTCTTATTCCAAAATGTCTGGAGTCATCTAATGCAGAGATCTGTAGCTAGTGTGATTATAGTAGTAGCAGAAAACTGTGAAATATGATTGAGGACAGAAATGTTTTGCCAAGAAATAATTTTCTATTTTAATATTCAAATTTTAACTAACCACTGTCTTTCTTTTGCTTGAAGTGCTGATGAAAACTATGGAAGGGCTGTGCTTAACCAATACAAATCTCAAGATAGCCTACACAGGTACAGTAGAGAATCTGCACACATTTCTAAAGATATTGTCAAAGAAAACTGAGTATCCTTTTACTATATCCTGTTTATAGCAAGAACTTGCTTTGTTCAGTTTTAGTCTATACATCTTTCCCCTGTAAATCTGACTCCAATGTCAATAATTGTTAGGTTGATCATTGCAATTCATGCAGGGTTGGATCTGTTGACACCTGATGATCTGAAATAATATATTCCTTGAGACCTGTATATTGTTTTATTGGTGATGAGTTATTTAATAAAAACAGTGACCAAAGTGGCATTTATAATCTTTTTTATAGCAGTGCCACAAATGAAAAGGAAGATCAGAAAGCTGTACTTGGACGATACAGATCTGATACTACCCTGGACAGGTAGGGGTTTTTTTTCTCTATATATTGTATTTTGTTATTCTCATACCTGTGCACAGGTCTTAAAAATGAAAGCATGAATGAAATCAGTGGGGTTTTAAAATTTTGCTATTTATTAAGCATCTAAGTAGAAGACAATGATTTTTTTTCATGATTACCAATGAGACAAATGGAAATGGATTAGAGAAAAGGTTCTTTTGACATATAGCTCTTCTTCTTCTCTATCAATTTCTGTGCATTCTTGTCCTCATAAATGTAAGTATCTCTGCACCGATGATAACCACTCATCCCATTTCCTGCTTTCAAACTATATATCACAGTTCTTTCCCTGATTGATAGTTAAGCACAACGCAGCTAAACCTCTAGTTCTTTGCAAATCCTTACTGCCGCTTCATACCATGATCAGTACAAATATCAGAATAATGTGCTTATCACACAGGTGCTTAATTTGAATGTCCTTTTCAGCCTTGACCTCTGTTTAGACATGACCATGCTTGTGTTTGCAGATTCTTTCTGCGTTACATCTTCAAAATTCAGCCCACATTAACATCCAGTATCCACAACATGCTGAAGCCATGAGTAACAGCACTTAAGTACACACTGCGGAAGAAATGCACTTGTTTGGTTGGATCTTAGCACTGTGTTATTTTGTTTGGTGATCCTTACTTCTGTTGTAAGAAACAATGAAAAGCTGTTATGTAAAATTTACCTTCTCTATAGAAGCCTAGAACAGAATAGGCTACGCAGCTGTGTGATATCACCCCTCCACTGATTCTTCTATAGGCCGCTGAATCCTGCTGTATTTGTTCACTTATCATGAGGAAACTGTCCTAACTTCAATTTCTTTACTGGCCTTCTTTGTATCTTGTTATTTCCATATTAGTGTTTTTGATCTGGGGGTCCAAATCTCCATGCAGGTATTTAAAATGGGCGCACAACCCTATATACTGCCTTGTATATATAGAGACGGCTGCTGGTCCATTTGCTGTTCCTTCCCTCATACTTCATAATATCGAATTTGCTCTTTTGAGTGATGCTGAGAATTGATCTTTTATTTTTGTAACATTATCGATATAATTCCAAGGCCTCTTTCTTGAATGATGATAGCTGGTTCAGAGATCAATTGCTTTTCTTGGCAGGCATTACTTTGCATCTAAGAAAAGTGAATGTCATCTGCCATTTTAGTAGTCTGAAATGTTAGCAGATGACTTCTGAAAACCTTGCCAGTCTGCATTTGTTTTGACTACCATCAGTTAGTGTCACTGGCAAGCAGCATCACCTTTTCTAGATAATTTATGAACATATGGGAAAACACATCTTACACAGATCCCTCCTTCCACTCTGAAAAAATGCCATTTACTCTAAACCTTTGTTTCCTACTTTTTAATCAGTTACTTATTCATGAAAGGACCTTCTCTATTACCACATAGGAGATCTCTTTGTTGAAGAGCTCCTAAAGCAAATTTCTATGAAGCTTTTGGAAATTCAAGTAGAATATATCAGCTATATCACTCATCTTATTTTCATCAACTTCAAATACATTTTTAAGGCTTGATTTTCATACATAGAAACCCCTATTACTATTTAAGAAGTCATAGGACAATTCCAGTTTCTACAGTGTCAATGAACCACATTGTCCTTTTGTACTGTATGTATTTTTGCTTTATGCCAAGATAGTAAGATGTCTGAATTAGTTTAGGTTGTAAGCTGATTGTCTTTATATTCTCATATACACAAGTATCTAACACAAAGGGTTCTTAACGTGCAAAAGATGACAGAGAATACAAAGAGGATTATAGGTGTGAATATACACTTCTGATTACTAATGCAGAATATGTCCATAAATTGAGTGAATAATGATAGTTTTACCTGAAATGATCACAATAAGGAAGTTTATTTTTCCTTACCCATTACTGGTGTTCTCAAAACTGTGGAATACAACCATTCCAGGATTAATTTGTACACACTCATTGCCAGCAGGCACTTCTGTAACGGATGCATCTCCTCAAACTTGCAACCTAACGCATTACAGGGTGTGGTGATATACTATCTCCTAGCACCTTTTTGTGCCCTGCAGTCCAATTTGGTACTTGTGCTTCCTCTATGGAGGATGTTTTCCATTGGGTACAATTCCCTTATTTTCTTAAAAATTCTTTCTGGCAAGCACAACCATGGCACAGACGTCTCCAGGCTTTGCAGAACTATGTTGTTTAGTTGCTTGTGTGAAAAAGAATCATTCTTTTTTTTTTCCTGTTCAAAACTAAAAGGCAGAGTTGAAAATGGAGCATGTTCCTGGGAGTTAGGATAAAGTCTGAAGGACTGCTCTTAGTAGACAGCTCTTGAGAAAAGTTACCTTGGTATTGGAGATCTCTCGGATCTTACTATAGAATTATAGTAAGTCATGTTGTCTATGTGGAAAATTATTTTTGCCTAGCTAAGATGCTGTAAAATGTTAGCCTTCTGTAGTTTAGGAGAAGGCCTTTAGGAGTTACCTGTTTTCAAGCTAGATATTGGAATATATTTTCACAACTCTGTTCTGCATCTCTTCTGGCCGTGACTGTAATATTCCAAAAGACAAGGATTTAAAGAGTCTGGATCTCTATCTGGATGAATGTCTCTTCAATATCTAGTTTTCAAAATGACAAAATGGTCATTGAATTGCTAATTAAAAAAAAATTAAGGAGTATAGGAGTAATTTTGAGTTCATTGCGTGTGTAAACGTGACAGTGAAAACATATCTAAGCTCTATATTAAGTAGTTTTCTGTGTCCTGGAGACTGCCATATTGATGTTCAAAAATAGTAGTTTGATATGAATTTTACTTAACCCAATATCTACAAAATTTAAACATCACTTTCAGTATTAAGCAGCTGGGAGAAATATTGCAGATGACTACATGCAATTGCACCATTGGCTACAAGCACAAGAAAATACCAAGCACTGTTAAGTTACTAGCAGAAATCCATAGCTTGATTGCAGTAGGTGCACATATGTTTGTACTGGCATGTAGATCTACACATCATAACTCAGACAATTGCATTGTACAGATAATCAGAGGTAGCCTTCTGGATGGGAGGAACAATTGCATTTATCCTTTTATTTCTCTCATATTATTAACAGCTAAGTATTTGACAAAAGATGGAAGAAATATTAAAATCATATAGTGACAATGAAAATGTCATTACTATTTTTCCAAGTACTGAATCCTACTGAGTCCAGAATAGCTTCCAGGAAGAATAAATCCTAGCTGCATTTATAGCAATTGAATCTGAAGAGATGGGAATGAAGCAAATGAAACTCTCTCTTTCTCTTCTTTATTAATAATCTAACCCTTTGAAACCACTGTTCAGTCATGGTATGAACCTGTTTTGCACATCTTGAACACTGCATGCAGCCTTTCACTTATGTGAAGAAACTACAACAGAACCAGAAAAAAAAATTAAGAGGAGGGTGAAAAACAATGATGACTGGGATGGAATATCTTTCATATATGGAATGTCTGAAGAGACAAAGTTTCCTTAACTTGGAAAAGGGTGCCATAGGGAAAGTGAGTAAGGAGGGGATATTTTCTGTTTGTTGCAGTGTGAGAATGAAGAGATACTCTATAAAATGTTTAAGTAATAATTTAAAAAAACAAAACAAAAAAAAAGCAAAAAAAAAAAAAAGGCAGAAAAAAACAAGAAAAGAAAGAAAAAAAGCAGAACATTTGTTTTTCCCTTAACACATAGATTAACTGTAGGAGTCAACACCACAGGATATTGTGGACGCCAGAAATTTAAATTGGTTCAGGAAAACATTAGATGGGTGAATGGATCAGTGATCTAAAGGTGTCTGCTGGAAACAGCTTTCTGGGTGCAAGCAGAGGATATTCTTCAACCACTGCTCATCAGAAGCTGAAAAGAAGAAGTTAACATTATACTTACATTTCTTCTTTCACTTTTTTCAAAGCCTCTGTTACAATTAAGCAGCACTGGTAGGAAACCAGGTGGACCCTTCAAGTCTTTAAAATGAGCAGATACAGAACTGCTTAAAGCACTGTGCTGAAATTCTGAAACTACAAAATGAAACGTGAAAGAAATGGTGGTTCATTGGTTAGCCGTGAATTAGAACTAACACTCAGGTTTGCATCCTCAGCAATGCTATGGCAAGTTTAGTGGGACCTCTAGTGATCTTTCGAGTAACTGTAGCTGCTGGTCACAGTCACAAGCTGCCCGTGACATGAGGTAGTTATTTGCCCAATTAAACTTAGATTTGAAAAAGGCACAGAGCATAAGCTGGTGCAAATTGTGTCCCAGAGCTCCCTTGAGGTCTTTCCATTAAATACAACAGTATTCTGTGATACTTGGCTGAAGGCAGGACGTAAAATGTTAGATTAGAGTTCTGGGATTAATTATCTTGTATTTATAGCTTCAGTTTATAGATGGAGATAACTAAAATTAAGTAATTTCTATAAGTAAATAAGTTGTAAACTTATTTATTTAAATTTATATATATAAATCAGTTGTTTTAACCAAATATTTAACATAACATAATCTATTTCAATGTGCATCACTTTATATTTGAGCTTTAAGGAGTCCTACTGTTCTTATTGAAGGGTATTCTGTATAAGGGAAGAAAGTTGAAATAAAATAAGTGCTTAAGCTGTTTCAGCTATGGTAGCTACATGGTGCTTTCTGTGAAAATTTGGGATTTACATAATAACTATAGAATTCATAAAGGGCTTGAAAAATCATGTGGTAGTTTCTTAGTGTAAATTTCATGGCTTAATGAAAGCAATTCAAGCACAAATAATCTTACTTCTTGATAGATGTTATTGCTGTAGGTCACTACCATGCTTTGCTGGGGATTTTACACCAGAGTATTGTCAAAGTGCATTGATCTCTAAAAGCTGTAGAGAAAATGAGACTGTTGCATCTCTCAAGGGATGGTGAGGGAGAGGGGAAGGGAATAGTTTATGTGCTGCTTGACTGAACATTGCTTTGTTCCTCGTATTCTGGTCTATTTCAAAGGAGTTGCAATAAACTGTTAACAACGAGTCTTGATATAGTATATCAATTAGTGTTTGAACAAAACCTTTTAAAACAGTTTTTTCAGTGAGCTACTTAGACTCTTCAGATATTAATGACCTAAATTTATATTAATTCAGATACTGTTCTAGACTTATTTTGATACTGGGGAATCTTTAATCTGTACAGAGGGCAAAAAAACCCTCCATCATTTAACATTATTGGAAGTGGGCTATTTTTTTAATTTTTGTTTTCATATCTAGAGTGTGTATTATAAATAATTTCTGTGTTTCTGACAGAATTCCAGCCAACAATGACACTGATAAAATAAATAAGTCCCCAACTCTGAATAATAAGGAAAGCAACAGGTATGATTTTTTTGAAACTTAATCATCTATGTATTATGTATTATAATTTATTATGTATCATTTATCATACATAATCACATAGGTATTATAAAATATCATAACTTTTGGTTATGTGGACATGCCAAGAATGCATAGAGACATTATTTGTATGGCATATGGTCGAATAGTAGGCTTAATTTCAACACCTGACATCTGAAATGCTGACTTCTATATCTAGGTTATCATAGACCCTTTTTACGGCCAGTGAAGAGAAAAAGGGTCTTTTGGAGGACAATTCATCTGATGTCTCTCAGATATTTTCTTTAGAAGAAGAACCACTTTCCTTTATAATGCCTATTTCTCTACATAGATTAAGAAAGAGACCACCCCAGATTACACATTCACTCAGAAAAGCAATTAGTTAAGGAATACAGTAGTTTAGATACAAAATCAGGAAGAGTAAGACGGTTCAGTGTGGGAATGTTCTTGAGCTCTACATTTCTCTGCATGAATTCTACCAAATATAACAGGTATTGCTGAGGAAAGACTGCACAAAAGAATTCTAATTAATGTTTCCTGTTGAAAAAACCATTGAACATTGCCAATGGAAAACCTGAGTACCAAAACACAAGAAATGCTTTTTTGATAGACAGGCTAACTGATTTTTCCAGTGGAAGGCTTTTCTTTTGCCAGAAGTTCAGCCTTTTGTTTAAAACAAGGTGAAACCAATTCTTGATTTAAAATAAGCTGGCACAAATTTTTTTACATGCTATTAAAAAATGTTGTGATGCAGAGATGAACACTTTCTGTATCTGATTACACAGAACTAAAAATTTATTTTCTTAAGAATTTACAGTTCTTAACTGATTGAAATTTTTATTTAAAAAATGAAAGTCAGAAGAGCTCAGCCACTACACTTATAAATGTAAAGGGGCAAATATATCGCTGTCAGTACTGTTCTATCAATAATAAATTACAATGAATATAGATGCCAGTGAGGGCTGAGCACAGCAATTAAATGTCATCTTGTGAAGTGCTGAGATATTACTCTGAAGAGCAAATGAGTATCCCTGGCATTTAAAGTTCAAGTGAGATCATTCTTTTAAACTATGATTTTGCACCATTATGTTATAAATCATGGTGATGATGGCACATGAAGCATTATATAAATTGGATTTTATCTTATTTTTTCTAGAGATGATTTTTTAATAGGCCTACCATGAATTCTGAAGTGGGACTTCAGTGAGACTTAAATAATATATATTTTTTTTCCTGCCAAAGAGCAATAAAATAGTTTGAAAAGCTCCGTTCTTCTGTTACTCTCATTACATTAAGAATTGCACAGGACAAGACAATAACTTTTCGACTTTTTTTTTCATTCACAATGATATAATTATTTAAGAATTAAGTATATTTCCTTAACAGACAATCTTGGACTTCTAATGCAACACCCACAAACACTGCTGCGACTTCTCCAATCAAGAAAAAAAGGTATTTATTACCACCATTGTTTGGTTGCCAGAGAATATATAGCACTCTATGAAACCTCAGTAGCATATCACAATTATATAAAAAGAGCATTACCAACTTTCTCCTCCAGCATGCTTTAACTCCTCAGCAAGCTTCTAGAACTAAACTTTTACATGCTCTGGCTTTTTCCATGGGAGTACTGTGTTGAAAGGTAATCTCTGTAGAGCCAGTTTTGTGAGCCTGGTGGACCATAGCACAACAGATGCTGACACTTTGCTGCAGCCCCTAACTCAGCTACCTTATGCCTTTTCAGTGTCTAAATTTAAAGCATTCTAGCTCACTGTAACTGTAAAATCTCTGATACCAAACTTAAACCTGTGCTGTCTGAGTACATATGAACCACATGTTTTTTTGTGTGATGAACAGCTAGCTTTAAAATTTTGGATTTCTTCCGGCAAGAATAAAAACAGGGTTTAGAACAAAGAGCTACGTTTTTGATTTTAAATGTATTGGTGACAATGGCTATATTTTTATGTGTGCTTCCCAGGCACAAATTCTGTCTTTTTGTGATTTTCTTTTCGATACTTCTTGTACAAAAATAGTGATTGGTAGAATTCTGCAAGTAGAAATTAAAATTTCATCATTTTTATATTGACAGCTTTGCTAGTTTGGTGGAAGTTTATGGTGTTTTCAGACCCATAGTTCTCTTCAGGCTCTTTGAAGATATGAAGAGCCATCACTGAATTGCAGTGTTTATAGTGCAATTGCTTTTTCCTCACAACCAATTGCTGGATTAATAGTTTTGATAAAACAAAAAAAAATAAGTGAAAGTGCTTGTAATGTTTATGTGACCTCTAATACCAGTCTGAAGGTGTTTCTTGCTTTGATACTTGACACTCTTCCCTTTGTGCATTCTATCTGTTTGTCCTTCACATGAATGATCCGTTTATTTGTGCCATTCAGGTCGCAGGTAAGACAACCTAGAGTCAGAGAACACATTTTTTCACAAAAATAATTAAAATTACTATCTTATTTCCAATTCCACTCACTTGTCTGGGAAGAAAAAAAAAAACGAAAAACAAAAACCAAAACCCAAAAAACAGCAACAACAACAACAAAAAAAACCAACAAAAAACCACCAACAAAACGAACCATAAAGTGGTTTAAGAAGTATCTGCATTCAGTATTTCAAAATACTAATAATTTAAGAAAAGTTCCAGGTATTTCTATATCACTTTTGACATTCTAACATTCATAGGACGCTGTTCAGCCCCATAGCTTTAAATTAATGCTAAAAAAATTATTTCTTAACACTGACAGGCAATCTTGGATTCCTCCCCCAGTTTCAAGTAGTAAAACCACAACAGAAACAGTGGAAACCAAAAGGTAAGTGCTGATGATTGCTAGTTATTTTCTAATTCTTTGCTAAAGCTGATTTGGGGAGTGAGCCAACAGGGCAATTATTGAGGGGCTGCGTTTGATAAGTAAGATGGCATGGGCTCTTAGCAGTTTGATGTCCAGCATTGACTGAGGGCTGAGTATATGAAGTGCCAGTTACTCCTCTACTCTCAGTTCAGAGAAGACTGAAATACAGGCATATTCATTCGGAAGATTTCATAGCCCTTCCTGGATCGTCTAGCAAGATGTCACCAAACACAGCTGGTTAAACGGAGATGAGCTTTAGAAGATTTCTTTGCTTATCTTTTTAAAGTGCTTTGAAGACGTGAAAGCTATTTCAAACTGTGAATATTACTATAACTAATAATTGTTAGACTTCTACTCGCCAGCGAGATTCAGGAAACAAAGATGCATAGATTATAATAACCAGATTTTAAGGTCACTATCAGTCTTAAAGACAGGTATAACAAAGAGCTGTGTCTGTTCTTCAAATATGAGAATGGCTGATTGTTTTGCCATCCTCAGGAAGGGAGTTCAACAATCACGCGTTTGGGGGAGAGAGGATTGGTCAGTTTATATTTACTTACCTTTTCTGATTTTGATACCTAGCCTTCTACAGTGAAGCATGACATGTAAACTTTTAAAGTGCTTTGCCTCATTTCCAAGCTGATTAAGCACACTTTACAGAACACTTAAAAGAAATTGCAATTGAAGCTAAAAATATAAGCAGCTCACTGTAACTGAGTTTTTTGGTTGTGAACTGTGTGCTGAAAGAAACCCACCATTGAACAGAGTGAATGACTGGAGAATGTTAATTAAAGAATGATTGTCTTAATAACATACAAAGAATATTATTAAATTGAGTATTATGCTACTTGAGTTAAAAGTGTTATGTTCCACATTAAGAAACAAAGAGAAATACTACCTTGGAAGGACAAAAAAGTAAAATTAATTGCTGTTAATTAATCTAAAATCTTGCAAAGTGCTTCAATACTAGCATTTTGCTACTTGGCTTCTGAACTGTTTACTCTTTTCTTTCTCTAGGACCACTTCAGAAAATTCAGAGGCTCCAGCATTGTATGTCTTGCTTACTTTGCTTCTTAGTAGATTTATAAATGGAATACACTCACATGCACAAACCTTGATTATTGTTTTACATTTGTTTATAATACAAAGACTGTGTAATTTACCTGGGAGGGTTCCTCTATAGTCAGTATTACAGAAGTGTATTAAGACTTCCTCCCTTGCAGAAATGTAATTATTTTCACATTGCTTAGAACACTAGATATTTATTCAAATTGAAATACCAAATGTAACTGCATAAAAAATTAAAAACTGCTTCACAAGTTTAGTTCCACACTTATATATGTTGTTAATGCAAATACCCCTTTATATTAAACCAAGATCTAAAGAGAGAGTGAAAAAGAGAGTGTGAGCAATGAAAAGAAAGTGGTAAATTAAAAAGCTCTGCACATGCAAAGACTTGTAATAGAAGGCATTGACATAAGATGAATTGACGTAAAGTACTCTAAACTTATTTGAGTGTCTGCAAAGATTGCTCTAATTTTAGAAAATAGATTTATTAAATTAATATATTAATAACATATACATTTCAGATGGTCTAAATTAGGAAGATTACTTAACCAACCTGTAATTTCATGGCTTATAATTAAGTCAGCTACACAACTTCTCATGCTTTAGTAGCCATTCTAGTAAAAAAATTCTCTAAAGCAGTGTGCAACTCTCCAATTCTATTGGCCACCTTCTTAAATTCTTGCAATTTCTTATGATTCTAGTATTCCTGTAGTGACTGAACTGACTGATTACATAAACAAGTTAAAGTAGGAAAGTGAAATTGGCTAGTTATTTAGTTTCTAAAAAAATAGTACTTTGTTAAATAAGTAAATTGTTAGTCTTTACTGAATAAGTAAAATCTATTTAGCAGGAAAGCATTTTAAAGTTCCTTTATTAGCAAAATAATTTTGAAACAGTAAAGAAACTCCACTTCATTACATCCATACTAGCAAAACAACTAGTCTTGGAATGCTAATTTTTCAAAAGGCTCAGTGAATGGAGCAACCTACTGTACTGAAACATTACTTAGCTCTTTTTATATATATATTCTTTATATACATATATCCTTTATATACATATATCATTCCTTATATATATGTTACAGATATTTATATGTTATAGAATCATAGAATCATAGAATAGTTAGGGTTGGAAAG
>JANEMJ010041012.1:28549-65935 GCA_024361745.1 Cacatua alba
TGGAAAGGACCTTAAGATCATCTAGTTCCAACCCCCCTGCCATGGGCAGGGACACCTCACACTAAACCATGTCACTTAAGGCTCTGTCCAACCTGGCCTTGAGCACTGCCAGGGATGGGGCATTTACCACTTCTTTGGGCAACCTGTTCAGTGCCTCACCACCCTTACAGTAAAGAACTTCTTCCTTATGTTTAACCTTAACTTCTCTTGTTTTAGTTTGAAACCATTCCCCCATGTCCTATCACCACAGTCCCTGAAGAAGAGTCCCTCTCCAGCATCCTTGTAGGCCCCAGTCAGATACTGGAAGGCTGCTATTAGGCCTCCGTGCAGCCTTCTCTTCTCCAGGCTGAACAGCCCCAACTTTCTTATATTTAAAGAAAAAAAGAAAAAATGTTTCTCAAAGAGAATCCAAACTCATTGTGGTTACAAATATAAGAAATAGAATGTCTACAATGATAAGTCACTTAAATGATATAATGTGTTTCCAAATATCTTCTGCCTTAAATATTTTTCCACCATTCCTATTGCAGAGATGCCTTTTCAGCAGAACAGGTGACCCCTCAGAAACCCAAGACTGAGGTGGATGATCAAGCTACAGCAAGGTAACATAAGCAAATATAATCAAAACATTATTTTGATAAACATTGAAAAATGTGATATTAAGTACACAATCTGTTTGATTTCCATATTTGATGGCTCATTTGGACATGGTGTGTGACAAATGCAGCATTTATCTAGTCCTAGAAGCACAAACTTTGAGTTCCATCTTATTGACTTGCTAAGTTACCACAGATGTCTCATTTTTTATTCTTTCAGTCTGTCTAGCCTGCATCTTAAAGAGCAGCATATAGATAGTTGCTGCAACTCTTTGGAAGAAGATGAGTTGCAGTAGTATGGATTATATAGTATATTTTATCTGGTCTTCAATAAATTGTGGGAGAGGTAATATCTACACACTACTATGTATATAAAAAAATATCCAAACCCAAGTTGTGCATTGTTTTAACATTTTAAATAGTAAAACCCCAACATATAACAGTTAGTGTGACAAAATTAGTATGTTTAAACAGATGGACTTGTTCTTGCGGTATGAGTTAGATGGCATATGTACTAATGTATCTTGGAAAGGCTACAGAATACCATGAAAACTATTGCTGGAAAAGACATAGAAGGTTTTTGGTTTGTTTGGTTTGGTTTGCTGGCTTTTGGTTGGTTGGGGTTTTTTAACTGAAATTCCAGCAAATTGTAAGTTTCTCTGTTGATGGAGATATTACGTTTTAAAAAACAATCAGCAACAACCATGAAAAAAATTTGACTGTGTCCTTGACCAGAACAAAATGCCTGCATATGCAATTAGTGAGTGAGCGAATTAGAAGTAGATTTGTAGACATGGACTGAGAATTACAGCAGCTCATTTTGCAGTTTTTAACTGGAATTATTAAATGGTGCAGACACTAAAATTAGTTTAAATGAGTTAATCCTGTTTCATTTGATTCATAAAGTACAGTTTTGTGAGGTCTTGTCCTGGGTTCAGCCAGTCTGTGTTATTTTGTATTGTGCCCCTCTCCCCCAAAGACCCCAGTAAGTAAAAACAGTACAAAACATTAATAAAAACATGCAAGAGATGCCTGACAGTGTAATCCCTAGGAAAAAAACAACGTTTCAGTGGAATATTTTCCTGTCGACAAATGTGGGAGATTTTAAAGTATGCCAGCATACTAACCAAGGAAGTCACGACCATTCTTCATTCCTAAAGGCTTATTAAGGTCTTATTTAACCCCCACCCTCAATCAGTTCATATTCATCATCCCCTGGTAGCTCTCACTACCATACCAAGCTTTGTATTCCTGTCCCTTCATTGGTGGAAAGCTGGACGAATATTTTACTGGTCTACAAGTTTCTATGGCAACATTGTGCTGCTAGAGCTATTTGTGTCAGTATATAAACTATAAGTAGCCTGTAATCTTAGCAGGCAAAATTCAGCCCTCTCTACTCCTGCTATAATTCCTCTACATTTGGCTGGTGCTTCAGCTGTCGTCCATCTGCTGCTGCTGTGTTAGCTTCATAAAACTACAGATTTTTGTTAAATTTACACTAACCAAAAATGAATTAAGCAGCTGTCAGCAGAAGCGCCTTTTTCCTATTAAAGATGTCATATAAATACTACACTTTTGGCAAAAAGGGTTGTGCTACAAGGGGAAGCAAACAGTTACACAGCAAGTATTTCTAGTAACACTGGCATTTATTAGAATAACATTTTCTCTTACATCCTTTAATTTCCTTTATTTTTACTTACAATGAAAAGATTTTTCAGGTCACAGTTTTTAAGGTCATACTTAATTGATGATTTGTCTTTCTCTCAGGATTCTGATAGGGATGTTGAAGGAATAATGAACTAATTTCAGTATAAAATAAATGGAAAATGGCAATTATTTTTCTATCAAGCTTGTCAGCAACACAATGAACATCTTTTGGAATCCCAAAAAGTATGTCAGATACGATCTCTTTTGGCTAAAATTGTAAGCTTTATTGTGTATTGTTTTCATGCAAGGTATAACACTGATTCTGTTGATGTAAAAAGCTATTTTTGCGTTGTTCTCAAGTAAAACAGTTAGACTTGGCATCCATAATAAAACGTAGAGTATACAATAATATATAGCGTATCTGAAGGCATGGACATGTGGATCTCCACCTTTTGGACATGATTAACAGAATGGAATAGACATCTCATGATTAGTGAGGGCATCTATAGACAGCATAAGTAGGCATGATGCAGAAAAAGCAGATAGCCACTGTCCAATAATTGTGTATTTGTCACAGGTTGTCCCCAAATCAGGTCTCTTGGTATCTTACAAACACAGCAGCACATGAGGACTGCACTGGATACATGCAGAGACATTTTTCTGATTTACTCAATAGGTCTTATATTCATTACTTATCAGGTTCTTTTTGTGTTTTATTTCCATTTCAGTTGAAATCCAAGATTCTCACTTTGTGATATCCCGTTACAGAATTGTAGCAAGCATTAACTGCAGGTGATTAAAAGCCTGAATATTTTAAAGAACCATGTTCTGTGGGCAATCTTGTTAAACCACTTCAAACATCCTGAGGGTGTTTAATACAGCTTTAGTCAATATTTCATTAACAATTGCAATTAGGATGCAAAAATATGTATTTCTATAAATGCTTTTATATGGGGTTCACTCGTATTCAAATACACTGCTTCCTTGCATATGATCTGTACAGAAAGTAACAATACTTGGCACAATGGACCACATTTACCAGTGCAGTGGAAAGGTATTACCACCAAAAGAGGCAGAATAATTAAAAAAATATTTCCAAGAGTTCATAATTTATAGAAGTAGTGAATTGATCTTTTATTTTGCAGAGATATATCAGAATTTGTGATGGGCCTACTTGAGGAGAAGCTTTTGAACTGATAGTAACAGGGGCTATATAAGAATGTAGAAAGAGATCCCAGCTCAGCTCTTAAAGCGTCTGTAGCGAGATTGTCTGCTGCCACTGAATGACTATCACTTTGTAGGGGCACATGGCATACTGTACAAACTTTTACATAAGTATGTCTTTTTGGTATGTCACTGAGAGCAGAGTTAGGTAGAAGAAAACATTTCAGCTATGTATTTGTATGTATGTGTGTGAGAGACACAATTTCTAGGGAGCAGAAACAAGGAACTGCAGTATTTTTGTGACATATTTAGGCAGATGCTATATTCTTAGCTCTTTAGCATTTTATTTTCTATAAAGTACAGGGCACTGAATGTACAGGATTTTCCTACACTGTAGAGGTAATTCACTATAATCACTCCTATCAGATAGTAGAAAATTTAGACAATGCTGTAAATATACTTGTATTATGCTCCTTTTTAATAATATCCCTATTTGACCCAAGATGTTTTGACAGCTTTCATTTGAAAAGATCATGAAATAACGATACATTACTTACCTTTGCTTAAACTATTTCTTGTAACAGGGACACATTTTTCTGTGTCTATCAACATTTGACAACTTTGAAGAGTAGCAAAATAAGATACAGATTTTTTTAAAATTATTTAAAAAAATAAAGTAAATTGGTATTGACTTGGAATTTTCCAAACCAATGGAATTAAACCCATCATGTCAGGTCTCCTAAATGAACATTTGTTAATAAAACTCATTGTTCTAGAGCTACAAAAAGCACAAATCTGAGAGAACATGTAGGTACATTTTGAGGCACTGGCCAATTATGTGTTCCCATTGCATGAAAAACATAAATCTGGTTTATGGAGTGAGACAGGAAATTCCAAACAGCCACTAGAAACATCCTAGACAATTACCTTAGGTTGGACTAAAGTTTAGATGACCAAAATTAGAAGGCATGACTCCCACACCAAGTATTCCTGTGTGACTTTTCCATTGTGATGTCTTTCTCATTTGCTTTCATTTTTTAGTGAGACCTTCAGGAGACCTCTGAAATGTTCTGGAGAGCACTTGTGTCATTCCAAAAATGTTGGAAACAAGGATACTAAATCAGAACTCATATAGGCATACCCATAATTCAGTAGTTGTAACTACAGCCAGATCTTGCTTTGGCTACAACGACAATTTTTTGTTTATGGTAAAGTGGCTTTGCACTTTCTAAATTGCTTTTGATAGTACAAACTTATACAATCATTTGTGATGATACATTTTTGCATTTCAGCAGAAGGCACTTCCTAGTGACAGGGACCTTCTGCCTCCCAATTCTGACAGATTCAGCATTCAGTGGAATGTTGGTTTACAGCTTTTCTGCATGTTGGTATAATTGATTTGCTGTTGCAGAGCTATGTGAAGAGATCTATGCCCGTTATTCCTGACTGAAAAGTTAATACTGTGTTTAGTGTCACACATATCCTCCATGCAAAAATGAGTTAGTTGTTATCCTTTTTTCATTGATCTTTCCCAGTCCACCTCCTTTTAAACACTCTGATCAACAGCTTCTTACTCTGTATTTAACTCCAAAATCCTGTGGGCTTAACATTACACTGGTTTTGGCACAGTATAAATTGGCTTTCACAGTTGACTGCAGACCTCTTCTGTTCTCTTATCCTTGGCTGTTATTGATGAAAGGTCTGAATGAGGGCTCCTGGCACTGATTAGTGAGCATAGCAGTGTGGAAGGAAATGTACCCTGCTTCAGAATAAATGACACTTTTTTCTCAAAGAACTTCTTTATTCATTTTCAATTATACATGAAAAGTCTGACATAGGCACAGTAAAGCAGCCTTGGATGGCACATCGAAATTCAGCTGAGCCCGTGATGTTTAGTTTTATCCAGTGAGATGCCTGACGTGCTTAATAGAATTTAGACCAACTCTTTTAGTTGGTCAGATTTAGAAGGTTCAATTGGCAATCAGTTGTTATTGTCTTCTTCTGTTTTGACATGAGTAGGTCAGAAGTGCCCTTAAGGTTTTAGCCAGATTTGGTTAGTGTGGTCTTTGCATATCCCATCATGTCAGAAGAAGGCGCTGTTGATCAGAATGCTTTATAGGAGGTCAGCTGGGAGAGATCACTGAAGAAAGGACAACAGATGCAACTTGTTTGCTATCATATTTAGAAACATATATATTTTATAATATCATCCGTTAGAAATAGGGAGTCATCTCAATAGTTTTATAATCCTGCTCAGGGCTTTTAATCAGAAAACAGGTGGAGATCTATTAAAAATATCATGCACGACTCTAATAGATCTGCCTCTGCATTGCTGATGATGTTGATGATGACAGAATGAGTAGATCTGAAACCTCACTGAGTGCTCTAGATTTTGACATGAAATGCCCCACTGATTAAAGACATTACAGCAAATTTGTGTGGTCCTTCATTTTTCTGGTCCACAAAACAACACCTACAATATTTGTGCTTGGCTATTATTCAACTGTTTTGTGTATCAGCAAAGAGGGATGATGAAATTCTAGGTAACAAGGCAAGAATGCCTACAGGAATTTGGAAACATCTGGAACTAGAAATGGGCTCAGCAAGACCTCACAGTTTAAGTAAGCGTTCACTTAATGACTAGGGACTTGTGATCACATACTCTGCTGCCTGATACGGGCAGTTCAAGAGCATGGCTGGGGTCTGTTTAAAATTTCATTTCTCACTCTCTTTCCCACACATGTCCAGGATCACTTTCAACTTGGCCTCAGAATTAAGGACAGTCAGAAAAATGTGACCAAAATTTTTAAAACCTACTTTTGTTGATTGTTTTCCTCATTCTCTTCAGAATTTGCAAATACATTAGAAAGGTTTTCATTGCTTTCATCAAACAGCTAATGAAGCTCTTATGTAGGGATGGACGTGGTTCATGTTTCCTGTTTCTATCCCATCTGAAACTTTATCTGAATATTTTCAAGACTGAAAAAAACCCCATCAAAAAAAACAAAACCGAAACCAAACAAAAGCTAGTAGCTGTGCTTGAATGTCTGCATGGTGGGATTCGTTTATGCTTTCTTTTTTGATAGTGATCTGACTTGGCACCAGTTAAACCAGAATTACAGAATTATTATCTATCTAAATAAGTGAGATTCACAAACATATTTCATAGAGCAGAAGGACTGAAAAGTACTAATCTTCATCTCAAGTGAACTGAGTTAGAAATCAAACAGATTGGAAGACAGCAAAATATAGGCAACTCAATTTCTTTAAGTTTTTAATACAGAGCATAAAAGAAGAAAAAACAAAAACCCCATACTTTGTGATTATATCAGACATTCATGTTTATACCTTTAAAGACTACTTACTGAACATGCCCACAGGTCTTTTGTACGTTAAATCAAGGAAGACATTAGATACCTGAAATTAATAAAATGTGATAATACGAAAGACAATTGTTCTGTAAATTAAAGAATATTTGCTGATATTGATGCAGGGTCAGAGATATGAACCTTTTGAAATTTAGATAATTTCTGGAGAACTTGTCACAGAAGCCCTAAATAATTTCCCTTTTTGTTTGTGTCTGAGAGGCACAGGGGGTCCAACATACAGCAGAATAGAAGTGTCTGGTTAAACTAAGCCATAAATTTTGCATGCAGCCTGCCTTGACAGTTTTTTTTAAACCTACTTTACTTATATTCTTTGCTAGTCCTTTATTCTGCTGGATTCTCTTCATTAGTTGTCCAATTTCTAATCCTCTTTTACACAAGTAGCTAGAGGCAAAATAGCAGACAGCAGCAGCAAAATTCGTGGTTAACAAGTTTATAGCATGAGGCCCACAGTGACCCAGGTGCACATAGGTTTTTCTGCCCTTCAGAGTGGGCCTTTCCTGTAGATTGATAATGCTATTTTAAGCATTTTTCTGCAATGAGATCTTAATAGACTTTTTTCTTGCGGTAGTTACTTACAAAGGGAAAAGTAAATGAATCAATAGAATTGTCTTCCATACTTCAGTGATGATAACAAGCACACCTGGATCTTCATCCAAGTCTTAATGCTTTTATTTTATAATAAGTTAATTAATTTTTTCAATACTTGATCCTTTTGTGCAAAATATGATGCAAAATCCTCTGTATTGCGGTTGCAATCTTTTTATATAGAATACAAACACATATATTTGTTATTCTGAGTTAGGTGCTCCTGAAAAATTCCAGTCATGTCCTGTGGCTGTATTAAAATATTTCATCTTCCTGAATTTACAAGCAAACTATATACTCTCCTCCTGGCAGGCTGTCTGACCTTACATATTCTCATCCATTTGGAAAAACACTCACCCTAGGCAGAATATACACAGTGATGTCTCTGAAAATACTGTGCTTGGAGGTGGCATCCTTTGGAATGACCTATGAAAAATGTCAGCCTCTATTACAAGTCACCTACCACATTTGAAAGAGATTTCCCCAAGTTTGTCTAAACTGCTTTGTGTAGTTTTATGCTGCTGTTTTCCATCATCATCTATATTTTGAAAACTTGTTGACAAATTCAAGAAATAGGAATTCAATTCAGCCAGCCTTGGACACTGAAATAGTTTATTTTTTCAAATGACAGTTATACCTGCAACTGGAAAGACTTTTCCACAACAGCCTTTCATTGCATCTGACATTCTCATAATCAAGGAGCTTCTTCAATGTATGAACGTATGTGTTAGTCTCTTCCCCGCTTTAATATTTTATGCCCTTTCTAGAACTATTAGGAAAGGTGTAAATTGTATTGCTGTTTTTCAGCATGCTAACAACTCTCAAGCAAAACCTAAATTGAAATTCTGTTTAGGCTCTGTATTGCACATCCTTTCTAATTTGAGAAATCTAATGTGAGATGGGGTTATGTGGTGATAGCAACACTGGTGCCCACTGTGCGCTATTGCTAAAGTAAACGTAGCACAGCTAACAAGAAGAGATTAAAAAAACCAGTAAAAGTATGCCCTGAACCTAATTAAATAAATTCCTACTTATCCGCTATGTCCTGCAGCTTTACATTTTATCCTGTAAATAACAGCTCTCAAACTTTAACTTAGTTGCTGATAACCTGAACTATGCTTGAACCAGTAGCTTGAAGATGTACATCCCATGACCTGCCCTTTGCGCTAGCCAACCACCTCAAGGCAAAGAACTTGCAAGATGTCAACTTTAATTAATTGCTGCAGTCATATCAAGCAAATATTTCATAAGGGTGAAAATTCAAGAAGTATGAGCAGTGTAATAAATGAATATTTTCTGAGAGTTCTATCTTACAGAAGTTTGTTCCATAGGAACCATAAAGTGTAGCTGAACAGGTCATTTTTGTGCTGTAATCTGCATCTGCAACTGTTTCTGTTCACTTATTATGACTCTTCAGTGTTGGAGTTCTATAAATCAGGCTGGTAGTTGTCAAGCAGTGCACATGCAGCCTAGACTGTTGTTACTTTTGTTACTATCCTTTTGGACAGCGAATAAAATCTTCCTTGCAAGCCAGTCAATGCATTGGGATACTCAAAGCGCTGAAAATAACGTATAAGGCAGTAAAAAAATGCTGTTGGCTGCAAAGTCATGATGATTTAAAGTCTACAGAAGGGAACTAACTCCTCTATCCCTCAAGTTGCACCAAGGATTAATATGGGCCAGTAAGCACATTTCTGAAGGAATGATCCTTAAATTATTGAAAGTTTATAAATATTTTTTTTGTATGATTTTCAAATAAGCAGTAGGTCACGGTTGAACTATTTTAGATAACTCCTCTTTTTTTGTTGAAAACTCTGTGCAAAGTGAAGGGAGTAATTAAAGGTAAAGCAAATCTGAAGTTACTTGGGAAGAGTGTAAAAATACGTGTGAAAACCTAAAAAGATTGTGTATTAAAACCAGAATCTTTCCTGCTGCTCTTGAGGGCAGATTCCCTGTTGACAGAAAAATGTTACCTACAACAAATATATAAGTGATATAGCTTTCCAGTGTTCTACAATAATTTTCTATGGCATCATTAATTCAATTATGTAGCATTTGATATAAATGCACTAAGATAGTTTAATATTTCCTACAAAGATTAACAGAAGTTCTAATATTTGGGCCTTGTGGTAGGAACATATTTTATCTGCATTGTGTTTTACTTTTTTTATGGGAAGGTGTCTTCAATTAATTTATCTGATTCTGAAAGAATTACCAGAAATTATTAAAAATATGAAATTAAAAATTGTAAAAAGTGAATACAGTATTTTATATCCATGCTGTAAGTAAAAATTTCAAATATATCTGGTTTACTGAGCCAAGTCTCGAAAAAAAACATAGCAGAATTTGGCTTTCCAAATGCTTATATTTCTTTGAAAATCAGACATAGGGGCGTGCTGGCCTGCAGGGCACAGATCTGCTACTGCCACAGCCTTTCTGTTGCTTCACACTGTGAAAGTCAGCAGAAGTAAGTGGAAAGGCTACTGAAAGGCTACTGATAGCCCTGCTGAGTAAACTGCATAGAACACCATGACTGCAGCCAGAATAAATCGGAGTCCTAAATCTCCTGCTTTTTATGTTTTGGGTGAATATGCCACATTGAAGGCAATATATATGTGAGGGTTGCATAGCCCATAAAAAGCATAACTGAGGTAGCTGCAACTGCAAAGCTTCTGTAGGCTTTAGAAGACTGGAGATTTATACTTTAAATACCTCTAAGAACATAAAAGAATGGAGGATACAAGAATAATAATGTTTTACTTAAGCCAGACACACGCACAGCTAGAGATTTGTTCTTGAAAAGTGTAAGTTAACAAAATAACTGCCTGAGGTCTCAATAGACTTATTATCATTTTAGTGTTACTGCCTCCAAGTACTGAGGAAGCAAATTGCTATCCAGTTCATAAAAGAAAGGATATTTCTGGATAACAGCACCACTCCAGCTTCTGAAGGAGAACTGAAAAGTGTGAAATCTGTAATAATTTAAAGTGAATTTGCAAAAGTATATAATATGTAGATGCATTACTGACTGGTCTGGTACTCTAGATAAATGGCAGTAGACTCTCCTTGCATTGAGCTAGTTTTGTTTCATTTCCAGAGATCTCAATAATCTTGTCAAAGGGAGCTCCAAAGCTGACAAATATGACCCAGAAGAAATCTGAAAAGACTGACTTTGTCTTTCACTGAGATGTTGTGTTGTGACAGATCTGTTCAGAATGAAATGTCAGTAATGAAATATATGGAACATTGTTGACTACCAGGTTACAGAACAGGTCCTGCAGTGGCAGCATTGTTGTACCGTCATGGGCATCAATCTTTTCCCATTGCTTTTTTTTGAGGAGTCAATTTTTCAACTTTGTAGTAGTGAGTTAAGTTTATTAGATGGTAAATTTTTAGGTAAAGTTGCTGAAAGTTTTTCAGTGGAAGAGTTTGCAGTTGCAAAATTCATTTTCACAGAAGTCAAGTGTTTTATAGAAGAGATAATACCAGTGCAATGCTTTGAAAAGAAATAAAAGGAGTCAAAACAACACAGCATGTTTTGACTTGGTCCTACTAAATGTTCCATTCAAAGAGTATAAAAGACATTTATTTCCATTTCTATTTTTAATAGTTATGTTACATTAATATATATTTTTAATGTTGCTATATTGAAAAAAAGAAAATTAATTAACCAACAAGGGAGATTATTTTTTTTCCTTGCATTAGATAATAATAATAAATCACACCCTACCTCTTTTACAGAAGTTCAAGAATCAGTGGATGTAACTGATTCTTAGCATCCCTCAGTTTAAACATTGAATTTCTTGTGAGAATTGAGGGATTCATTAGGAAGGAGCTGGTCTAGATACCCTACCAAATAGCTAATGGACTCTTTAACTGATTTAGCAGAAAAAAAGTTAATCCATGATTACTTTTTAGATAAGGAATTGTTCATGCACATACCAGGAATACTTGACTGATTGAATTATCTGGTAAAGATTTTTGTTATGGCATGTTAGAGGTCAGGAACTCTTTGAAGTTGTCCATGATGCACGTTCAGTGGGAATTATTCTTTCTAACACAAGTATTAGGTATAACTTGTTGTTTCAAAAACATAATTTGGTCTTCTTATTCCAGGAAGAATGTGTGCTAATGTGCATATTGGGGGCATGTGGCTGTGTCTATGAATGTCTTTGAATTACTAAACAATGTATGCTTTGAAATTTTCATCAGTTTAATTTTGTTTTTCATAAAGAATGTGACAATTACAATTTCTTTTTAAGTGAGTATTTAATTTGGCTAATTGACCGCTGGCTATACTAATTGTGATTTGGTCTGCTTTTGTTCTGTCTCCAAAGGAACCAAAATCTTGATAACCAACTCAAAGCGAATCCAAGTTCTTTCACAAGTGACAAGGAGTAAGTCTTCAAAGCTTCTCAGGCCCTGCTTTTCTAAGGCAGTGAGTAGTTTGTAACTATGAGAATGTCAGGAAAGGTAACGTTGCAAATCTGTAAAAAGTTTATAGATTAATAAATAACATTCCTTATACAGAATGATGAATATAAAAATACAGATTAATTAACTATCACGTGTACTATCAGCTGAGAATGTAATAAGTATGGCAAGCTTCCATACACGCTTGATATGATTCCTCGATAAAGAAAAATTTTAATGTAGTTAGAGAAGAGGCGTTAAACAGAATATTGTAGAATTCATGGATGATAAGTGTTGCCGCAACAGGGTGTAACAAAGCATTTCAGTCAGCAAGGGCACCAATCCACAAAAACCAGCTTGAATTTATATTTCTGAAACGCACATCAGTGTGTTTCAAGTTAAGCTTCTTGTGGTCTTGTAAGCAGCACTCAAGCACACGAAGAGGAGAAGCTGCCAGGGTACTGTGCTAGTAAGAGCTATGTAATATTTGTCACACCTTACACCAAAATTCTACAGATAACTTGCAAATTTTAATTCACGGAGAATTCATTAAGATAGACTCCGAGACTTGGAGACGCTACTGAATTCTAGGAGGCATCCAAAGTTTTAAGATTAGTATGCCTATTATGGATTGAAGTGACCAAGTTATCACAGAGAGAACTTTTTACATTATCACAGAAGGAGGTTTTTACATTAGTTAGAGTGCTTTTCATAGGTCATTTCATTCTCTAATTCAATGAACCATTTAATAATGATGATGATTATGATGTCAATATTAATATTAATAAAATTAATATTAATAATAATGATAAAAATCCTTAAGAAAAACTAGCCACTAGTTTAATTGTGTTTATGAAATTAAAATAAAGTTTCCTTATATGTAGACTTTGTGAGTCTTTGGACAATTACATTTTCATTGTAAGTACAGATGTAATCAATGTTTTAATTGTTAACTATGATTATACACAGAGGTAATTTCTTGTCATTCCAGAAGCAAAAATATGTGGACATTTGGATATGATTTTAGATGACATCTTAAGAAGCAGACATTTCTTACTTTAAACAAAACCATGGATTTTTTTGCAAATTAAAGATGTGAACAGGGATTAGGCTGCTTGGAACCTGTAATTTAATACTATGTTCTTTGAAAGCTCATCCTTCACTATCTTCACTGGCAAAGAAAAATCTTAAACTACAGCATTGATATGATTAAACAAAGCCTTTTTATTTTCTTGGATGTTCTAGATGATATTTTTTATTTAACTGTACAGAACTTTAATTGCTAGTGGAAAATTGTAAGCATTTTCTCATTATGGTCGATAACATAAGTGTTTGCAGATTTTAAACATAAACTTAACTAACCTAACTGCCCATGGCAGGGGGGTTGGAACTAGATGATCTTAAGGTCCTTTCAAACCCTAACTATTCTATGATTCTAATAATTTACTTTTTTCCTTTTTTAAATAAATATATTTCTTTCTTTTATTACACTTAACCTCTTCTCACATAGGGGCAATATTCTAACAGTTGGTTTTTTTTGTTGTTTCAGAAGAAAAGACCTTAAGGGTTTTACTGAAATAAATATTGCTGGTCAGAAAAATAAAAGGCAAGGATGTCATAATGTTTCCCTTATATATTTATGAAATGGTGGTGGGTGGCTGGATATTAGAATTAATAGAGTCCATTCTGTAAAAATCATTAGAGGAGCCAAAAATAATATTTTTATTTGATTTAAACCATAGAATTTTAACTTTAAAAAATTCTTCATTAAATACAGGGTAGTAAATATGAATAACTCAATGTGGAAGAAACACAGGTAGTACTTGACTTTATCATAATGGAACTCTAAATAAAGAGGACATGACCATCAAAGTTCTTTAAATTAATGTGAAATGTTCTGTTAAATCAAAAATTGTCTTTTTTAAATATGGAAGAGGAATATCATTATCATAAATATATAAGAAATTAATATTTTCCTTAATATCATTATTCAGTTGCATGTGAGAACCAATGTTGCCATTTTTTTAATTTTAAAAAATTCTTCAATGGATAATATTATTATTTTTAATTACAGATCATTTACCATAAAATACTAATGTAAAACTATATTAATATATTGTGTGGGTGACATATATTAATACATGAAAATAGAGATTGTGTGCAACCCTAGATAACAGCACCTGTGAGAAGAATCTGGGCTAGGTATAATGACAAACCAAAGAACACGGTTTGGCAGCTATCTCTATAGCTCATGGTGCTGGTTCCTGTACTGAATGAAATTATGCTATCAAGTTAAAATGATAGAGCCATAGTCAGTTCAGGAGATGTAGGCAGGCCCTTCACCTGGCAACACAATGCAATGCATCAGTCATAAATTGAAACAAGAAAGATCCGGGCTGGATATAAGAAGGACTATGAAGCAGTGGAGCAGGTTGCTTGGAGAAGCTGTCTTGGAGAGCAGGCCATCTCTGTCCTTGGAGGTTTTCTAAACCCAACTAGAAAAAGTCCTGAGCAACCTGGTCTGATCTCAGAGCTGCCCCTGCTTCGACCAAGAGGTTGGACTAGACACCTCGAGACATCTCTGAATTCCAACCTGAATTATCCTACAATACTACAATGAACTTACTCAGCATTTTTTAGTTGTTTGGAATAGTGTCACGCTTGAGATAAACTGGAAAATATTGAAGTATAATCTTAATTTTATACTTTTTTCTGTTCTGTAAAAATCATTAGGGAAGTCAAAATTATTATTTTTATTTGATTAAAACCATGGAATTTTAACTTTTTAAAATTCCTTATTAAATACAGCCTAGTAAACATAAATAATTTATAAATATTTAAATATTTAATTATTATTATGTATTAATGAATAATGAAATAATTTTGATTATTTTATTAATATTTAATATATAAATACAGACTCTTGCTTCATAACTAACTGAACGTTTAGGATATTTAACAATTCTAATACATAGTGTAGTCAAAAATCTTTCTTGTGCACACAGTGTTTCTCTTCTTCAACATAAATAAATCAATCCATTTAATATGTTTAGCTTGACCCAAATAATTTGATAAATTCAGAGGTCTTCCTCACTTTCACAGAGGTGAGGACACTGATGATCACATGGAAGTGAAGTCTGCTAATGACCAAAGTACAAAGCAATGAGAGACTCAAGTCATAGTTCTTTCTAAGATCTAAAGAGTCAATATCAAGAGTTATAGCTGGTTTGTGTGGTACCAGAAAATGACAATTCCTAAAACGAGCAAGCAGAATTTGCATAACTTGAGTAAGATATAACTATTATTTCTAAAATATGCCTGATTAACCAAATATAACAGTATAACTGCATGTATTTTGATAATAAGCAATGACTCAAACCTATAATCTCCTGCAGTGGAAGAAAATGCCTGGTGAAAAGGTCTTCATAGGCATTTTTGTGCTTACCTAGGTGTTTTATGAATTCAGATATTAACATCTCAAAGAAATAAAAGTAAATGCTTCACAGATTTAAAGTTTCACTGCTACCAGGTTTCATTATTTGCAGAAAGAAAGATCCATTTTGGTCAGTTAAAGTGAAGTTAGTATTATATTCTTAGGTACCATTCTGATGGTATCTTTTTGAGTTGCCCATTTAGTTGTATATCTAAATGAAAAGGAAGAACTTAGCTAGCTGTATACATAAGCAGTTTTGTTATTTTTAATATAAAATTTACTATTTATTCTAGCAGTCCCACTTGACAATCTGTTCAGAGGAGCACATACTGAATACCTACGGTGAATGAGTTTCTCTTCTAGTTCTGAAAGGGGGCCTGACAGATTAGGAGTCAGGCACAACAGAGGGTGCTGCTTCATGCAGCATGCTGTGCATGTAAAACAGTGATCAGCACTGAGCAAGTTCATTTAGCAAAGCTTCAGACCTTGGCAAGTTCACTGAAATAAATCAAGCTGCAGCCCAAACATCCAGAGTTAAGGCTGATAATCATCAAGTTGTTTTAGAATATAACTTCTGGCAGAACCAAACAAGAGCAGCCTTTGTCTGAGCTGCTTTGTAAGATCATCAAAAACATTATTAGCACTTACTCCTTAAATCCTATAATTTGTGTGACAAGATTTATTGTTATGTTTGGTTGCATGTCATGCTTGTGGCAGGGAAAGCTGCAGGAGACAGCATTTCATTTACTTGAAGCGTAATCCTAATTTTGAAAATTACATATCTGTTTAGCTGGTAATTTCTAATAAAAACATAACTGTATTTTATATATAGATATATAAAAAATAAATTTGGGACTAAGATATAGTAAAAACAATAACAAAACATTATAGAATACTGCCAAGAAAATGCACAGTGCTATCAACTCCTCAGACATTACTGCATAGTTGACAACCTCAGTAAGCACTTTAAGGAAACCAGAGTTTGATTAAAGTTAGATTAGTTTTCTGATATGAATATATCTACCAGCATTAACTAGAGGACTTAAAATTATAGGTCACTGATTCCATTATTTTTCACGAGCAACAATTTAACAACAATAAGAAAAAGATAAAATTCTTTTACCTACTGTTTTTAGCCCAAGTTTCTACATTTATGGCTCTAAGTGCAACTGAAAGTTGTGTAGCTGAATATGATTTCTAAAAGGTGTTTGTTTTCTTATTGTATGGTTTCTCTTTTTTAGGATAACTGAGCAAGCATATGAAAATCCTCCAAGGGCTCTAAATAATCTCCCAGAAACAAACTACTACAATGACAGTGAAAGAAAGACCAGGTACTGTGGACAATGAATTGAGAACCATAACATCTAAAGTGGCATTTCTTGGGAAAAAAAAAAATTAAAATAAGAGAACCCATCTATGCAATAAATTTCAGGGATGTTTAGTAACTTTACCCTCGTCTCTGGAAAGATGCCAGCCCCCTTCCAAATTCTGCTTCCAGGATCCCATGCATGGTGGCCCACAGAGCATAGCTCTAGTACACAGAGTGGGGAGCACAAGACATAGCCTGTGTAGCTCTAGAGATGTAGCTGAGGCATGAAATTTAGGAGAGCAGTTAAGCCGGAATTCTTATACGATCAAAGAGGAAAGGCATTTCCTGCATGTTAGATACACCACACTCTCAGGGAACTTATTTCTGTCAGAGGCTGTAAGGAAAACATTACACTCAAGAGCCTATTAAGTTCCTAAAAGTATATGGGATGAATCTGAACTCATGTATCATCTCTTATCCCAATTGCTGAAACTGTTACGTGGGCTTCTGACTTTTTGACCAGGTACAAACTATTTTAAAAACCATTTCTCTTGCAATACTCTTGCTCTAGGTAGATTCTGTCTCTACAAACACACATATTGTAAATCTGAGTAAAAAATGTGATGTAGGGATATTTAATAGAACTAAAGACAAAGTCTGTTGGTAACAGGAAATCATTGGAATAAAGGAAATATATGTTTCTTCACAGTCAATATGCATTTTAAAGGATTATGACAACAAAAAATATAATATATAATTTTGAATGAAAGACCTTTTTTGATTAAAAAAAATCACCCTTCAGTACCAACCCACCCATCTATGTGGATTAATTAAGTATTAATGTAAACAGGATTATTTAAAGATATAGTCCTATATGTAAGGTGGGGTATTGCTGTATAGTGGTCGTGAACTGCCTGAATCAAGGCTGATGACTTGGAAAAGAGAGGAGAAATCTTCTACTGAGCCTTGCTAACAAGGAAAATAGCAGTCACAGTCTGGTACTTCATAGAAACCATGGCCAATGTCCCAGTCCTTAAGCTTATGCACACCTAAGCCTTGGTGTGGGTGTGACTGAGCACAGGGACTTTGCTCTCTCATTTTCTTACATTTGCTGTAGGAGGCTGGAGTGTGGTTGAAATTTGTGTATTCTGCAACTTTTGCATGGTCTTTCAGGCCAAGCCCATAAATTGAGAAAAAAACGTAACTCCATACAGCAGAAAAAAAAGGAACAGCATACGATTGTAAGACTTTAAATGAATAATTCACACAAAAAATAATTAGCATTTTGCAGGCATACAGCTTCTGAAGTGTAATATTCTGATTATCTTTGAAAATTGAAATAGAGAACAATAATGCAAGAACGCAGGGCAAAGAATGTGCTTCGCAAAGCACATTGACAACATATATACCCTGTGCCTGAAGCTCTAATCACAATTTAATTCATGAAAGGTTACTAAATGAATGGTCTTTGCAAGTTGTACTTTCAGGGTTCATGCAACAGGTTCTACAAAGTATTTATTGTTGAGGAGTTTGCTATATAAACAAGTCACACCATCGCAAGTAAAGGAGTGGGTGATGTGAACTGAAAGAAGGTACCTGATCAGATATGCAGTCTTAAGCTGCATTGTGGCTCAGTTTTAACTTAGTGTCTTGTCAAGTTGTCAGATTATGCATTTATTTGAAAGGTTCTGAGTTTCCTCACACTTTCTGTTGACAAGACTAGAAACTGATGCTTTGAAAATATTTTTGCTGTAGTTTCGTAGGGTTTTTTTTACTACACAGCACAATTATTTTTTAAGATGTGGATGTATATGTTTTTGTGTATTTCAACCATAGTACTCTAGCCAGTTATTAAAATTCAAGGGACATTTGTCTACACTAGGACACCTGAGGAAAGTATTCTTCTCTATTCAACTCCTATAAGATAAACAGTGTTATTCTCAGGCATGTTGCATGTAAATTGTCTATATTATGGTGAGCGTGCAATGCACAGGACTGACTTTGCCCTGATCTCAAACCTGATTTAACTAGATGATTTGAAATGTCAACCTGACTCAGCACTAGATTCTGTAGCTAAATACAATGAGTTAAATGGAAGACTTGGTGGGGGGGGAAAAAAGCTTAATCACAAAAAGAAGCACAGAGAGGCCCACACTTTACAGGAATAGAGAGGTCATATTCCTATGCCACTTTTCACTACAGCAAGAAACTCTAGGGACTTGCACCACCAGTATACTCCACCTTGTGACACGTGTTGTGCATGTGCCTAGCTTCGTCAGGGCAAAAATAGCCAGAAAAACTCTTTCAAAAGATGATCACTTAGCTTCAGTTTGCTTTCCTACTTAATAAAGTTACTTTCATCTTGCCTGAAAGGTAAAAGGAACACCAGGTGCTCATTTGAGGGGGTACTTCCTCTGTGGTGAGCAAACCCAGGTTTGCTACATAGCTATTAAGTAGCAAGCATATTGTTATGTTCTATGAAAGACAAGTAAAACAATTATCATTTAAGCTTCTCAGTAATTGTGCAATTTTAATACATTTCTGGTATTGCATAGAAACCAAGTAAAATGTATACACATTACAAAAGACAGGTATGTAGAAAAGTGTATCTGGGCTGTTTAACACATTACACGTGCATATTATCAGTCTGTTACACTTTCACTGAAAAAAAACCATGTTCTGCAAATGCACATGATTATAAAAAATGGTTCCTAGCACTGTTAAATATTGTTCAAGAGTGATATGAAACATGTAATAATTACCATATACCTTATGAATTTCTGAAGAAATAGGATGATTAAATCAGTTCAGAAATGTTCAAAACATATGGCAAGGTGACTTCTTCAGCTGTCACATACATGCCCATCCCTTCCACACAAACAAAACTGGCAGTTAAGCAACTAGAACTGGGACAGTTACAAAGGAAGATTTAGGTTCCCTGATGGTTAAATTCAGTATATTCCTTCCTACTCTGATACAAGGAACAATACAGTTACTGTAGTGAGCACAAATCTCACATTGAACAGCCTGTATTATAAAGACCCTCACTCTGCTTTGAGGGAGGTATTGTACTTTTGTGTGGCTGTTTGACAGCTCTTTGAGGACTAGTGAAAGAAGGAGGGAAAGAGAGGAAAGCAGCGTGTCACCATTTCCTGAAATGTATCATTTAGGCTGGGATCTCAGCACAGGCAAACCCAATCCTATCATGTAGATTTTGCTCAATGGGCTTACGGATTTAATTTTAAAATGTTGAAGAATCATTCAGCAACAGAACATGGTCTAAGGACACTTTATTTCTAATTTCTGTTTGTTTGTTTTAATTTTATATATTTTTCTTGATGGCTGTGAAAATAGAGGAAGAAAATTTATCAGCAAGTATGATGATTTTTTTCTTTTTTTTGCAAGCATTTTACATTAGTTTTATTTGCATATTATCATCAGTGTAGTGAAACCTTTAAAAACAAAAAGTTTAGTAATTGCTATTCTCTCACTGATTCACAGCAAATCATCATATGGTGCCTATGACAAAAATATAACTGGAAATACTATCAAAACTGTCTACTCTACTTCTGATCGGTAAGTACATATTAACGACATTATAGAATACCAAAGGACGCAGACATTTTGCATAAGCATTCAAGTATTCAGACAAAAGAAAGCAGTGGAAGTCACCATTAGGATTGTCAGACAGCTTTTCATACGGAGCTCCCTTTCAGTGAGGTCTTGCCGTCAAATAATTACCACGGTTCATCAGCCTAATGTTATGTTATCCTTGTCACAGCTGACATTTTAAAATATCTATAGGAACAATAGCCAATGCCTTAAGTGATAGAGTTGGCTTTGTGATTCTGTAGGTTTCTACCTTGGGCAGCTTCTTATCCTGCAAAATTTCCTTCCTTTTTGGAGATGGTGTCTGTAATGACCAACTTTATGTACAGATGTGGAGGAATAGCTTCACATGACAATGCATTTAAAAACTCTGTGTTTTCACACCAGCTAAAATATTCCCAAAAATAAGAAGGATATTTGCTCATCAGTAATATCTTACCTCATGGCAAAAAAAAAAAGAATAAAGTAAATGTGGTCACTATTTTCAGTTCAGATAATCTGCACAGTCCCATTACTTGGAAATTAAGATTCTTTTTTTAATCTTTTCCAAAGTAAGTATAAAAGACTCTGGGCATGACTAACTAATAGTACAGTGGTTTACTACTGAGTGAAAAGGAGCAAGTCCAGTTGATACTAGATACACCAAAAGTTGTGTCTAGGGAAAGTACGTATTGATGCCACATAAGAATACAAAAAGAGGTGAGAAAATTTTTTAAAATATTATTGTTATGAATACCAGGTAGGCTGTTCTATGCATGTGTTCACTATAACTGCAATGAAGGTAGGGTTTCTGCCTATGTTTTCAGGCTTTTCCACAACACAGAAGACAATTCTTTATCAGACTGATCAAACGACGGCAGTTTAAATTCAACTACCAATTTTCTTTTGTGATTAAAATGTTAAAATCATTATCCTCCACTTCATCCCCATTTAGTATACATGCTCCCAGACATTCAGCAGCTTAATACAGTCTCATTACTGTTTGAAATCATTCAGTTCACCAAAGAAGACCATTCTTTCTATCAAGGTATTTTTTGCTAGTTGACAATTATGCTCAGCAATTTGCTCATCACGGGAGCATGTATATTACAGCTGTCAACTAGAATGGAAGGAACATACACATGATATTTTTCCATTTATGGCCATTGTACAGTATACAAAGGTCTTCCCCACCTAGTGCCCTACGCTTATCAATTTTCTCCTTGAGATTTCACTGGTAGCTTTTTTTCTGACAGCTGATGTTGTATTATATACACAGGAGTATAATTGGAAAAGATATATGTACATACTGCAGGAAGCCCTTGGGCATAGATGCCAAAATGATCTTAGATGCCTTGCAAATTTGCTGTCATTCAACTTGCTTCAAGGTAAGAGGATTTCACCTGCTACTAAGAAATATAATTTGAATGTAATACCTGCATTATAGTACACAAATAATAGGAGAATATTTAGACCTTAAGCCTTCTCCACCTGGGAGAAGAGGAAGGCTTGCACACTGGAGATGAAGATTAATGTAGGAAATACTAGTCTGTCTTACCCCTACACAACCCCTTCCTCTTTCTTTTCATGTCTCTCTCCCTCTTCCTCTACTTTCCCTCTCCCTGTCTATCCTTCTTTCTTATAACCACAAGGAGGATAAAGGGTGCAATGTAATGTATCCTGAATGTCCTACACATTTATAAGGTTTCAGTTGTACAGGCTTCAGTCTGATGAATTATATCCTACTTACACTTTCTTCATATTGTAAAATTTTATTCTATTTCTCTTTTTGTGAAGCTTTGTAGATGTCCTTGATTAAGGACAACTATGGCTTGTGCAGAAGCCACACTCAAAGGCATTAGCAAAAGGCATTTAAGCCAGACGTAAAATCATCTTACCCACTGCGATCAAAGATTTGGTTAAAATTTGGGTCTTACAGATAGTTTCTGCTGTAGGATAAAATACTGGTGAAAATGGATATGTCTTTCTTGTTCTATTACAAATTATGTTTGGTTTCTTTTCTTTTTCCTGTTTCCAGTAAGAATGAAAGCACAGAAGAAATTTGGCTTGTCATTCCAAAGCTTAAGTCTCAGCCTCAAATTCATTCTTAAACTTTTCTCAGGATATGCCTACCAGTGCTCAGCCCTCTAGTCCGTTTTCCTTCTGCTTTGTTTATCTTAATTCTGCTTGCGTCTCAACACAGAGTTTGTTGTTCTAACAAACAATACTCTCAAAATCATACATTAGCATAGCTCATTTTTCTGTCCAGCTTGCATATACTTCTGCTTCTGACAGCGGTTCTTCTACCTAGTTATTGCATTAAAAGTAACCCAAAGCAGAATATAACAGTAAGGCTATACTTAACATGTATGAAGTTGCATGTGCTTTTTGTCTCATTTGGACATTCTAAGCTCTGTGAGCAGTAGAAATGCAATTCCTTCCATGTGAATTACTATATAATACCTCCTCAACACTCCTACTGCAAGTAAATACCAGCTCTGGTTTGCTTCTATTCCTTTTGGATAGATCAACCCACATGAAGTGGAACAGGCTTTTCACACAGTTAGGAGTATTAACACTCCTACACTGGTATTGGCCAAATTATCTGTTAAATATTTAATCTTAATTTTTAAATTATATTATTTTTGCTATCTATTCTCAAGTGGGGATCTTTCTGGTCAGCAAAATTCAGCTAAAGTTTTGTGTAACTACACATTTATGAAAGCATTGGCAAAAGATTAAAAAACTAGTGTAGGTCTGTGGTTCATGCTTGTAGTTATGTATTTAACTAAGTAGTGCAATTTCCTATCATTAATATTCATTCAGCTCTTTTACAAATACCCTGTATCCGTTAGAGATTTCCATGTAGCTGGCAGCAGCATGAGGTCTTTGTTTCCTTGTAAAGGTAATTATAGAATCATAGAATCATTGAATGGTTAGGGTAGGAAAGGACCTTAAGATCATCTAGTTCCAACCCCCTGCCTTGGGCAGGAACACTTCCTATTAGAATAGGTTGCTCAAGACGCTGTCCAACTTGGCCTTGAAGTTCAGTGAGTAAATAGTCCAGATGATTGTAGGTTTTTCTCTGTATAATAATGCTAGCTAATCTTAGTGATCAAAGCTTTGAAAACATGACCATCCTTTTGGTGATTTATACAAGGAAACATAAAATTAGCGAAGGTAGCAGACTGTTTTAATAGTATCTTAATACTAACAGCTTATGTACAAAAGATATAGAAAAAAGTAATACGGTAAAACATAAAAAACCCAAGTTGCTTAGTACTCTCACATGTTATGGTAAACAACGCGGAGTGCTCAGTTGAAATTTCATACTAGCCCTAGTGAGCATGTGTAATATAAGGCAACTGCATATTGTCTGGACCCTTGATCTAATCCCACTGTCTTTAAGTCCATGGTGTTGACATGACCCAGTTTCTTTATTTGTTTAGCTGCTAAATGATGTTCTGGGTAGGGTTTTTAATTTTTAATTTTGATAAAGATTTTTAGTCCAAATTTATCTGAATAGACAGCCATCATGAAAATTATGGGAAGACTCTGGTTTTCACTTATCAGAGGATAAAATATCCAAAGAAACCTGAATTTGTTATTCATTTATTAGATTGCAAAAAAAGGATGGTGTCAAGATTCTTGTTTATAGATCAAATTACTTTGCTCCTTGATCCATTGTAGGCTTTCCTTGTGATCTTGGAAAGTCAACCTCTGTGCATATCTGTGTATATGTGAAACATAGGCAATGCTTCTCTATCTCAAAAATTATCTTTGTGAGACATTTGTGAAAGCAGTGTCCAGATTCTGCAATAATGGGAGACATAGTTAACAATTAAGATAAAGGATAAAATATTTTTAAACTTTTAGGTTCTCTAAGATCTGCTCTCAGTTGGATTAAGTCTGATCATGCTTCCTTTACTCAGTGAACAAACAAAAGGATCTCAAAAGGGTGATTCATCTTATTTTAGAATAAATCTCTAAACTAAGAGAGAGAAAGTACACTTGGAAATGTCTGGGGGAAGGAATGGGATGGCGAGTATAATGAGAACCCAGGGAACCAGTTGAGACTTAGGTTTCTGATTTTTAAATGTCTAAAGGTGAGATATTTGGATGTATAATTGACTGTTTATTAAAATTGCTCTTTCATAGTTCAGATTAGCTGATAATGCAGTACTCATAACCCTTATTCTGATCTGTGGTTCCTTACTTCCTAAAAGATGGCATGCAGGGAATGAATATTATAGAAGGGTTCATTTTAATTTTTCTTGTTACTTTAACTTGTGTGTCAAAGTGTGAAGTATGTAAAAGACCACTGGAAGATCTGAGAGCAGGAGACAGCATTTGGATTTACAGACAAACTGTGCATTGTGAGCCTTGCTATTCCAAAGTTAAAGGTAAGATGAAAGATGTATTATACTGAACATAGAACAAGAGTGTAGAGAACTTCATTCAAATAACTTCTATATATTACCACACAGCTGTTGCCTTTGCCCAT
Source organism: Cacatua alba (assembly GCA_024361745.1). Taxonomy (NCBI): domain Eukaryota; kingdom Metazoa; phylum Chordata; class Aves; order Psittaciformes; family Cacatuidae; genus Cacatua; species Cacatua alba. The sequence goes on from JANEMJ010041012.1 coordinate 53,178, forward strand.
TTCTGTGCACTTCAACCTTTTCAAAGTATTTCATTCAGTAAGACTGAGTGAGTTAGGATGATATCCAACCCCAGGTTGTAGACATAATAATTATTCGGTACTTGTGAGGAAGGTCTCTTAAGGTCTCATTGAAACCTGTAGAGTCCTGCCTCTGCAGTCAATGGAGACACCTACAGTGAGTCAATGGCATCTTGCCCAGGAAGTGACAAGAATAAATTGCAAGGCCACCTGAGCACCAGATTGTTCTACTGAAACAAATAAACCAGGGTTCAGAGGTATTTTCACCTAATGTAGTCATTGTGAACAAAAAAGAGAAGATACAAAATCTATTCAATCACAATGAAAATACTATACTGTGAGTACCATTCTTACTTTTGTGAGAAGCATAGTGAGTAAACGAATGTGCAAGGCACTGAAGAATGAAGCTTTTGTTTTATGAATTATTCTAGAAGTTGCTAGATTTTATGTCTTCTCTGTTCATGGCATTTATTAATTCATAACACTATAAATCAGTACCTCTGTACCAAATAAAGACAAATGGAAATGTAGATGAAATGTTCTGATAAGGTGGTGTTCACCAATGTACTTCTGAGATATGATCATCTTAACTAAAATTATATTAATCAATTTGTTTTGTTAAAATACTTCGTGTTATTATGTCATTGCAAAATATGATGGGAAGAGTGAATTTTTCAATTAATCCAATTATAAAATTAAAGAAGTATTTTGACAGTTATTAAACTGTAGACAGACAGACCAAGTGTCTGTATGTTAACCATTATAAAGTGACATATCCTATTTCAGCAAACGACAAGATGGGACTTCAGTAGATTTTATAAATAAATAAAGAAATAAATAAATTGATATAAAGTTTCCTTGTGTGATGCTTAGAGAATACTGATTTGCTGGCATTTCTGATCAATCTTTTCTCTTTTGCAGAAAAGTGGATCTACTAATTTTGACATACAGAGTGATAAAGAAGTTCCACTAGTGTTTAATTAAGTGTATTGCCCTGTTAATTCAAACCACTATGGAAAATGATTATTTTTTACTGCTAGGAACAAATACTTTAAATATAGTCCCACTGCATGGCTTCCAAAGGAATTCAGTGTTTGAGAATTTAGATGCTTTTTAATACATACATTCCAGGAAGCAAATCAAGATATTTTTCAGTATATTTATCAGATTTGTGAAACTACATGGAAAACTAATGATAATTTATTGAAATTTTCTGAACAGCAGGACATACTTACATATGTTTTGAAGGGGCTGTATTCTTTTTACTGAAAACACATCTCCTCAAAGACCTGTTACCTTTATATAGCATGGATTAATCTCATAAAAGATTAATCATTTAAAAGTCAGCTATTCAGCTTAAACTACTGTTTAATACAGAGTGAGGTGGGTTCACTCTGTACCTTTGAGGAGAGACATCAGTCTGCAGAGGAAGATTATTCCCAAGTAACTTAAATGATAACTTTAAGATGGAACAAATCATCTTTGGAAAATGCATCTCTGTTACTGCAGAGGAATTCTAGACAAAAAATGTTAGAGGGTTTCAATTAGAAGTATCTCACCCCATGTCTGTAATTCTGGTAACTATTGGATACCATTCGTTTTTTTGGGGGTTTTTTTAAGAAGTGCACACTTACTAGTTGCCATGAAATCATGAAATACACACTTTGCATGCCATTAGGTTGTATTTATCTTTCCTACTTTATTAAGTGGAATATCTAAACACTTTGGATGGATTCATCTCACTTAAATTTAGACATCTATACTGCAGACATTGAAGTTGCTTGACCTATTCTGTCTATTCTGCCTTTATACTCATATAGAGAAGTAGACATTTTTAGGAAGTGATTCAATTAGTCAGATTGCAAACATCTACTTTACCGTGATGTTAACCATGCTCTGAATGCATGTTTTACTTTCCATGGTTTGCAAAGGAACCTGGGGTGAATAGCTCAAATTTCTAGACATTTACATTAGGCCAGATAAACTCCTTCCTTTGAGACTACAGTGAAAGCATTGTTGTTTTTTTTTCTTTTGAAGAGCATATGTTCATTAAGGTATAGAAACTGGAAGAAAAGCTCATCCTTTGTTATAATGTTTACACAACACTCAATAGTTACCTGCCTATTTGTTTAAAATAATAAATAATTCAGTCATTTACTAGACAAACAAAGGTGTTGACTACTAGTCTCTGCCATGAGATGTTTCAGATCATGGTTATTCAGAACTGATTTTCACCACCTACATCTCAACTTAAAAGGACTTATTGGATATGACAATGACAGAGCTAGAGCGCTGGGAGGCTGCTGGACCTTAGCAAAAGCTTAGAAGGGTGAAAAGTGCCAAAGCCATAGATTAATACTAGACTGCTGAATGGCTGTCCCAGACAAAATTTGTCTCCTCATCTGCACATTCAGTAGTGGACACAGGAGGTATGGATGTCTGTGTAATTTATACAATTGGGTCTGCAGCTGAATAACAACGTAATCTGTCTTGCCTGGCTTGAAGGATGTTCAGCCTGATATGTAAAGAACCCATGAAACAGTAGATAGTTTGTTTTGTTAATTTTATTAAAATTTCTTATTGACCAATGGCAGTAGCTTTAATAAACCTGTTATTATAGATTTTATTTTTTTTTCTGGTGTGTGTCTCTTGCTGATGGCATATTCTAGTTAAACTGTACTTGTTGTTACCCTGTGCTTCGCCAGGAAACAATGAGAATTGCAAAACAGGTGGAGAAAAGTAGTGGTGAAATTTTAATGTTGGGGTCAGAGATTTGGTCCTGTTCGGAGGCCAACAGTTATTGCTAAGGCTGTTACAGTGGAAGATGTTAGACGTTCATTTGAGCCAGCTCATTAGAATCCAGGACTTCCTAGCATTTGAGGGGATTAGAGATTTCAGTTCATTCCACTAGAGACCAGGAGCAAAGTCTGTATCCAAAAATCTGCTACTTAAATGCTCACAGAGAGAGAAGTAGCAATAAGAAACAATAAATAATAATTCCATGCTTGTTAATTCATACTTGCTGAACAACCCTGGTATTTTTGCCATGTGTTTTTTTGTTATTTTTTATTATATGTTGTAAGTTTGCTGAAAAGAAACACCAGGTTTGTGATGCTTCATATTTACCATATAAAAGCCAGCATGGCAGTACTCATTAAAAAAATCATATTAACATCTCAATACCAATGTATCAAAACTGAATTGTTTTTTGTCCTTTTTGCATATCATTAGCATGTGGTGTTTTATTTCTCTTTGACTAGTGCTTCCATGAAACAATCCAAATGAACAGTTTGCTGGCAGCTGTTTTAATGAACGTGTTATCTTCAATAACGCATTAAATTAGACTGAAAAGCTCTACTGAGAGATGATGTACTAAATTATGTGGGATTTTGTGATTCATCAGGCCCATTTTTTCAGTGTGTAATGGATACTTTATTTTAAAGCTGGGGCATAGCTCTACAGGGGGCAGAACCAAGCAATAAGAGGAAAGGAGTGAAATGATGCATGTAATATATATTGATGTATTTAAATGTGTAGATTACTTCAAAGCTACTGATACTTGCATCCCTTTCCTCTTAAAATAAGCATCTCTCTGAGCTTGACAAGACATGTTCTCTGTTACTTTGTAGATCCCTTTAGCTAGGTTTGTAAAGAACTGGTCAACATCAAAGAGGCCTTGCTTTTATTCAGAGGTCAGCTCTATTCCCCACTCCTTGGTATGGAGATGTGTGTTGTGTTGGGATAGTTTCATGTGTTCAGTTTATTTACTCAGAACTCCGCTACTCGCGTTGCTTTCCTTGATACTTTAATATAATCCTGTTGTTTAGGATGAAAAGTATCCACTTTCCTGGTTGGTTTTACTTTCTGATCATACTTGCATGTTGCTCATTGTAGCTACTCTGTTACACTGGGAGATGTTTTTAGCTTCCAGTCACTTTGGTGTCAGACTACAAGGGAGAAATGTAGCTTCGTTTTCTTCCATCTGCTGCAACAAAACACCTCGTTTTTCTTCAAGCAGCATAACAGTAGAGACATCCTTCATTCCATAAAGACAAAGGATAAAGACACTTAATACTTAGGTAGTTTTGATGCTTAGGTAGTGCCCAAGTCTGAAACTGTTGGCCAAAATAGCTGTTTAGCTGCTTAACTAATGCAGAATCACTGAGGTCGTAAACCCGTTTTTCCTTCTTTGACTTCAAAGGCCTACTGTCCTGTTTTCTGTTTTGCTTGATGTAAGCAATGCAGCTCTAATCTCCTTCATCAGTAAAACTGGGACTTGGAAACATTCCTTGCATTTCAGGGAGAATAGTCTCCAGATATTCTCAAAACATATTTGGCACACAGTGCTGAGATCCAACCTCCTCAAAAATCTCCTGATAATTACTGCTTTTTAAAATCAGGGAGATGCTGTTCTCCTCTTCGAACAGATCACTGGCCCAGAAAGAGGGAGGGTCGAGTTCAATTTCTCCCCCATCTTACCTATATTTTAACCAAGTCATGTAATACAGTGGAACAGGCTAGTGTACGGAATAAACTAGACATTGTTGCCATGTTTCCTGATATGGCTGGAGGGTGGATCCTCATGGCCCTTTTCCTGCAGGATAGCTGCATTGCCTGCATAATTACTCGGCACCTACTGACCCCTCAGGAATGACTGCTGAATAGAAATGTAGAGACAGTCCTGGGAGCAGAGACCAGATCCTGAAATTTCTCCATCTCATCTAAGTGGCCTAATTCATAATTAAAAGCAGTCTGAATGATCCTGTGTTTATCTCTGTTAATGTTGTGTTCCTTTCTAGCAACATTAGAGGAGTTGTCTGCACTCAGATTTGGATGGTGTAGGATGCTGAGAGAGTGGAAGTTTTGGGGTTTTCAATCGAGATTACTAGAAATGTCTTCATATGATGATCTCTTCTAAGCTTTAATATCTCATTTGCCTTTCCAGTATCTGAGCTCTTTTGGACAGGAACTAACTCGTTTGTGCAGTGCCCAGCACAGCAGTGGCCTCTGGGTGGTACTGCTGCACCTGTGTAAGTGGCTCAAGAAAAGATCAGATTTCACTCCCTTTCCAAGCAAGCTCCTTGTAAATGTATTATTCTTCATGGAGTTTCTATAACTGTGTCAGTTACAAATTGACAGCTATAGTCTCACAGCCTGTGCCAAGACTTAAAATTGGTTGGTTTTGTCCTGTTAGAGTCAATATATGAGTATGATCATGCCAAAAGCACTTGTCTGAGACTTGGCATTGCTGTGCAGTCATCAGACATCTGTTTAGGAAGCTTAGACAGCTATTGTGGTGAGAACAATGGGCAGCCAACATTTTAAAACTACCTACTCAGGAAAACAATGTAAAAAAAAAAAAAAGAAAGAAAGAAAAAAGAAACAATCACTTCTGGAAAGAAAAGGCAAAGTTTTTTCTGGCATTCAAGCCATTTTTTTCAAATGGGAGGAGGGGGGTGGGTGCCGAAAGAGTGTTCACATGTCAAAATACCCAAAAGAAGCAGAAAAAGGAGAAACGATTAAGAAGATGAAAACATTATGCAAATAAGCCAATTAAGGACAAGTAGAATCAGTGATTTTGAAAACTGGGGATAGGAATTTAAAACATAATAGTGTGGCCATAAATAATGGTGCCATTGAAATCAATAGCCAAACTTGACTGTAAGACGAATATTCCAGAAAATGTTGGTCTACCTTCATATCTTCTAGCTCCTCTAGGGAGTTTCCACTCCTGGAACTTTGAATTATGTTATCTCCATATGTAGTTTGAATCTTGGAATTAAGAATGAGACTCCAACTTACCATACTTATAGCATTTTGATTGCATATTAAAAATACTATTATTTGGAAAATCTATAGAATTATATGATCAATAATGCATCTGAACATTGGTCTTATCTGTTTATATAATTCATAATGCATTTGAGCATTGCTTTTATAAATTTACCAAAGTAACAGATAAGTAGAAGTAACAGAAAAGCCTTTTGTAGCAAAATACCGTTTTTTTTACCACAAAATTCTCCGTGGGAGCAGGCGTACCAATTCTGACATGAATGACATCTGTGGAAAGCTGAAGGAGGAAAGCAGGGAAGGAAGCGGTATTTTTTCTGCCTCTTCCCATCTAGTGTGAGACATCTCAGATACTCAGTCAGAGAAGAGAACATGCTTTGAGAACTCTGATTTCTAATTTTTAACTCAGAGATCACCACGACTATTTAAAAACTTCCCCTCCTTCTAATTCAGAATCGGGATCTTCTCAGTAGGAATATAAATGAAACAGGGAGTGGAGGCAGAAGGGACATTGCTTCCCATAACGAAATTGGAACACAAGATAAAAATCTAGATAAGAATATTTAGTAATACCACAATTCATACACCTTTCATCAATCCAGAGATGGTAGTCAATAAATGCCTTTGCTGCACCACATTTCTTCTACTTACAGGTTGTCCCACAAAGGGCTGATGATAAAGCAGCTCTCTCCAGCATTAGAAGTGTGTCTGACACTGACTGTACACCTCCACAATGAATAAAAGGGACCTAGGGGCAGAAAGATTGATAGACCCATCACTACCTGCACCCAGGAGACCTCGCACGGCAGGAGGAATGGCAAAGGTTTTTATGCTGATCTCATGATCTGTGGCAGGAAAGATCTCAAGTCTTTTGCAGATTACATAGTATATGGAAGATAGGGTCTGGAAAACAGGTTTAGATTTAGGTTTTCTAACTGTACCTAAATTCCTTTCTAGGTATCTTTGGCATTTATTGGATCTTTTCTGACTGAGTGTGTGACTGAGTGTGATTGTGCAAGGACGGGTTTTTGAATGATAGGTTAGTTTTTAGATCCTCTGATGAGAAAAAGAAATCACAAAAATAAATGACATGGGCATTTCTGGTTATTCAGCAAAGATTTTTGTTTGATCAGACTGAACTTGGATAAAAGTTCAGGTACTTATTTTTTGAAGCCATTCCCTATCTGGAAATTTAGCACAATCACTTTGACACAAGAAAAACCTTCCAAGCAACTGCAAACTTTCCATGCTCTTTCGACATGGTAGCAGTACTGCTCAGATGTGCCTTCTCAAAAAAGATGTGCTGGAGTGAGGGGGGTTTGTAATATTTATTTTTTTCTTAAATATGTCACATAACCAACGCTGAGCTCCTGACTGTTTAGTTTTTTAACATGGTAACTTCTAAACCATTTTACATTACCATAAGGCATTCAGCCTTGGCCTCTACTTACTAAAATTTTGCAAACAATAAAAATCACTTAGTTATCTATATGATGGAGTTGCAAATGGATAGTAATTTGGATAGTAACAGTAGCAATTTTTTTCCCACTTTATTGCAAAGCTGCTGAATTTCTTGAACCTGCTTCTCCAAGTACATGCAGATAGAAGATGAAAAGAAAAAAAAAGAAAGAAAAAACCCAGAATTTGTTGAACCCTCCAGTATAATCATGTTGGCATGAAAAAAGGCATTTTTCCTGTGTCAACTGCCACTGTTCCCTGGAGACAAATCAAGCTGAAATCTGGATTCTTGGCAAAATGTTTGTCATGGATTTTTAGCCTCCTGGAGAGAAGCTGCTATTTCAGAACCTTTACTGTAACATTAACAGCTCATTTATTAACAACCTTGAACTTCACATCTCCCCCTCCACCTTCTCCTTCTTATTCATCAGTGGTAAGGTTCTGTGAACCAAAATTATACTCTCCAATATACTCATATACTGGAGGCAATGCAAATGTTCAAGCTTCTTTGAAAGCATAATTAGTCTTCGTTCTTGATGAAGACTCATTAGAAAGAAACAGCCCATCCTGATTTGTAAGATTCAGGTTGATGCTTTCTGTCTATAAGGAAGGGAAGCAATTAATGCATTTGAAAGCCAGAGTTATTTGATACAGAATTGATGAGTCAAAATAAAATAAGAATTCATTGGATTACAGCTGCCAAGGATAGTTCTGCCTAGATTGATCTACAGACTAGCAGACCCTAAGCTTAATGCACAGACAATATCTTTGCATATCATAAATGCTGATTTTCTGGAGCAACTGGAGCTCACTGAAAATGATGCAATTTTGGATTCTATCTTATAGAAAAATCCATCCTAACAGTGATTACAATGTACTTCAATTTAATATTAATTCAATAAGAAAAAGACAGAAGGAATAATGGTAGTTTAAAAAAATAAACTATATGAAAAAGAGAAAGCCAATTAACAGGAAATTAGCAACAGCTAGGAAGTCAAAATGTTTGCAAGAAACATGGAGAATGAAGAATCCATGCTATAATTCCAGGAAAATGTTTAATTGCTCAATATTTTAGAGCAAATTTATAGATTTAGGAAAAACAAATTGCTAGGACCCGATAGTATCTATGCAAAAACTCTACAGCAGCTCACATGTGACATTGTTGAACTTCTCACAGAGATCTACCCTATCATTCAAAGCAGGCTTAGTGCCAAACAAAGTGGAAGCATCAGCTGGGACGTCAGTTCTGAAAAACATGAAAGCTGCTCTGGGAAACTATGTTTCAGTTAGTCTGATTTTCTATCAGGCCAATTTGTACAAATTATAATACATAACAAAATACAGAGGCATCTGGATATGTAGGATATGTTGGAGGAGAGTCCATACAGCTTTTTTAAAGCAAGGTATGCTCATGAATATGTTAGTTTTTCGGAAGGAAACATATGGTTCTGGTTAAGCTGTTTTCTTTATCTGAGTATATTTGGATTTATAACAGGTTTTTGTCACAGTCTTTCCCTAAGTTATGACAACATGGAGTATTAACAGAAAGGAAACAATGGGTCAGAAAATTCAAGTTTCATTATGGATGGAGATGGGAAACAATGGGAGGTTCAGCCCAACTTCTGTGGGGGCAAGGCTATATGAATTAGGGCTTGTCAGCCTGGAAGAGAAATAACGGAGTTTTATATAGTTATGAATGACAAAGAGAAGCTGAATAGAGAATGATTAATCATTCTGTCTTTCTCAGAAAACCAGAATGAAGGGACACCCAATTAAATTACTAGGCAGCAGATTTAAAATAGATAATAGGAAGCAGTTTTTCTTACAATACATAATTAAATTGCAGCACTAATTGCCACAGGGTGTTGTAGAGTCCCAATGTTTAAATGGTTTAAAAATGGGGCCCAGCAAATGCAATATTATTACACATTGGTGGCTATCAAAAATAAATGGTCCAGATGTCCCAATTCGTCGACTTCAGAAAGCTAGAGAAAACCCCCAATATTTTTCTTGTTTCTCATATATTTTCCTTATGAAGCTACTATCAGCCTTTGTTAAAGACAGAATACTGTATTAGATGGACTTCTGCAGGCACGGTAGTGGCTCTATTTTTATAAAACTACTTTCACAGTCATTTTTCAGACTGGCACTGCGCTTTAAAATAATCTCACTAGACTTGGAGTTTACCGTCCGTGCTCTGACCTTATTGTAACCCATCTTTTGTATAGCCCAGACTGGATTACTGCAATTAATTCTTTACCGGCTTGCCTGAAAGGCAGGTCCAGCCTGCAGCTATTGCAGCATAAAGCAACAGGCTTATTATCAGAGAAGAGCAGATGGGATTTGTAGACTTTCTGCTTCTTTGTTCTCTGCATTGGGAGCCTATTAGTAACTATACTGATTCAGAAATTTCTACTATTGCATATCATGTAAGTAGCATCCTGTATACGGCCTAAATCAATACAGATCTACTAATTTCTCAGGTCCAGGAATAACAGGTTTCATGGGCATATTAGGATGTTTGGGGTTGGTGTTAAACAGATTCTATCAATGCCTTAAACAAATAAATGGAACCATCAAGTCTTTACTGTGGTTTGTAAAGAGATTATGAAGTTCTGGATTGATCCAACTCATCAGCTAGTGTTGGGATACTGAATAGAACTCATTAACAATTCATTAGTAATGTCAGCACTGGGAGGGGAATAATTTGTGTTTCTCCAAACTGGTGTCTGCATTAGATTTATTTTAACCATGAAATAACCTGGCCACACTGTTGTGGCAATTGAACAAAAAACAGACGCCCATTTCCTGGGTTTTTTTTTTGTGGCCTGCTAAATAACTCTGCTTGCCTGGTTCAAAGAGAAAAACTAATTCTTCCATTTTGAATTTCTTTTGAGTATTTCCTCTGCCTCCTTGCATCATTCAGCACTGATATTGTCATAAGCTTCTTCTTGGCTTTTTTTTCATTGTATATTACTGATGTCTAATAAACTGATTATTACATGCACTGCTGATAATTCGTATCACTTTACAGTCTTACTGGATTAGCTTACGCATTTCTAAGAATAAAGACTAGTATCACTATTAGTGATAATAAACCACTTTTGCCTGGGGCTAAACATGTAGAAACTCAATTCTTACTTTCACTTATGGGAATAAAGATTACAACTATCTGTAGCAGTGAAAACAGGATTATGTTACTCACTCTGATGACACACAGTAGAACTGAGGTGTCGTGGTTCAACCCCACCTGGCAACTAAGCCCACAGAGCCGCTCGCTCATGCCCAGTGTATTGGAATGGGGGAGAGAAGCAGAAGAGTAAAAGCGAGAAAACCTGTGGGTTGAGATAAAGTCAGTTTAATGGGGAAAGCAAAGGCCACACACACAAGCAAAGCAAAACAAAGGATTTATCACTTCCCATGGGCAGGCAGGTGTTCAGCCATCTCCAGGAAGCAGGGCTTCATCATGCATAATGGTTGCTTGGGAAGACAAACGCTATCTCTCCAAACGTCCCCTGCTTCCTTCTTCTTCCCCCAGCTTTACATGCTGAGCTTGGCACTACATGATATGGGATATCCCTTAGATCAGTTGGGATCAGCTGTCCCAGCTGTGTCGGCTCCCAACTTCTTGCGCACCCCCATCCTACTCTCTGGTGGGGTGAGGAGCAGAAAACACCTTGACTCTCTGTAAGCACGGCTCAGAAGTAGCTATAACATCACTGTGTTATCAAGTTTCCAGCACTAATGCACAATACAGTTACATACTGTCTACTATGAAGAAAATTAACTCTAACCCAGCCAAAACCAGCATGTGGGGCCAGACTGTTTTTATACTCTCAACATTTTTCTATTCCTTTCTTCCAAAGGGACAGGGGAGATGCAACAAAAGTTTTGGATTAAGCACTATTTGGTTGTACTGTAGTACACTGCTGGATGTACTTAATCTCTTCAGTGACAGAAGTTGCATTATCTGGAAGTCAGCACTTTGTGCCCTGCTCTATCTTCCTTTCCAGCCATTCCTGTAGTACCAGTTATTATTATTTGCACTGTAAGAACACTTAAAAGACTGACATACAATAGTGCCATTGTCCTGTGCATGTGCAGAAGAAAGTTTCCCAACTATAAACAAGACAGAAAACTGTGACAAGCTGGATGATTTCAAAGTTGACCTATGCCCTGACCAGAGAATTCGTGTTTGCTCCTCCTTACACCAGAAACCTGAGACAGTGACGAAGCACTGTGAAGGCAGTGGTGGCTGTTATTGCTACTACTCTGCCTAAAGCTGATGCTCAAGGACTGGGCAGCGACAAACTGATAGCTATTATTAGTGGGTGGTGGTTGGCTGAGCAGCTTACACGCTTCCTGGAGATTTGTTCCCTATTTTATATCAGAGCTTTAGGAGGCTTCAGGACAGTAACTTAAGAGGCTGTGGCCTGTAGTTGTAGCTAGGGGAAATGAACACAGCAAGGGTTGTGTGATGGCTGAACTGCCTTGGGGAACACTGAATCTTTGTTCACCTGCTGGGTGGGAGGAATGGACACATGCAATGGCTTCTCTGAATACTGAGAAATGAAGGACAGTGTAAAAACATTAGCATGAGGGAATGTCATTCTTCCCCCTCTCAAAGACTTGGAACATTGCAAACCAATCTGTGTATCTGGACTACGTTACAGATGTAATTTCAATATGAGGGCATCTCACGGGTCATAGAATCAGAGAATGGTTTGTGTCAGAAGGGACTTTAAAGATCATCTAGTTCCAACCCCCCTGCCATGGACAGGAACACCTTCCACTAGACCGGGTTGCCCCATCCAACCTGACCCTGAACGCTGGCAGGTATGGGGCATCCACAACTTCTCTGGGCAACCTGTTCCAGTGTTTCGCCACCATTACAATGAAGATTTTCATCCTAACATCTAATCTAAATTTCCCCTCTTTCAGTTTAAAGCCATTCCCCCTTGTCCCATCACTGCATGAACTTGTAAAAAAATCCCTCTCCTACACATAAACAATAGCATAGTTTTCTGCTGTGCTTGGCTCAGTCCTGGCTTCACCAGCAACGTATCTTCAAAAATAGGTTGTTTTCCCCGCTAAGAATCAAAACTCCTAGAATCAGCACGTTTCAAACCCCTGAACGCCTGCTTTTGGCCGAATTCGTTCCTTTCAAGCCCAACAAAGCCTCTATTTGTGATTCCCATTCCCATCACACTTCCAATCTGCATAATCACAACCCTGGCACCACCAGGCTCTAATTACGCGGCTCACGGGAGGAGCAGCGCCCTGGGCCAGCTCCAGCGCGCGGGCGGGGTGCGGGGACGGAACCTTTGTTTAAGGACGGGCGTTGAGCCGGCCCTGGTGCTGCCCGAGGAGCTCCCTAGGAAGGCGGCCCCGCCGCCCTTCCCCTGGGCGGGGGAGCCAGGCACCTCTTTGTTCCCACCGTGTGCGTGTGCGCGGCGCTCTGGCTGCCCGAGTGGGAGGGGATGAGGGGATCC
>JANEMJ010041014.1:1909-13961 GCA_024361745.1 Cacatua alba
GGTTTGTGGTGAAGATGAAGGTAAAGGGGGAAAAAATATCATATTTTCCTTAGTCAGTGAAGACGGGGGAACATTTGCAGGGATCAAAAATCCTTTAGCATCTCTCAGAGAGAGATGGAGAGAGAGGCGGATGTAACCTCCGCCTTTTCGACAGCGTGTATCTATCGCTAGCAGCAGGCGGGTGTGCTGTGCCTGGCTGTGGCCAGGAGGCGGCAGGGTTTGCCCATGGAGAGGATTTGGCCAACCCCCGACCCGGCCAGGTTTTCAGTCACAGATCCACAGAATAAAACAATGATTAGGGTTGGAAGTCACCTCAAAGCTCATCCAGTTCCAACTCCCCTGTCACAGGCAGGGACACCTTCCACTAGAGCAGGTTGCTCAAAGCCCCATCCAGCCTGGCCTTGAACACTGCCACGGAAGTGCATTTACTTATTCCTTGTCTGGAGGCTATTCTAAACTTTTGGTCATCTTCACAGGCAGGTGGGATTTCCTGCTCAGGGTCTGCAGGAGAACGTGTCTCTGCAACCCAGGAGGTGGAATGGGGCAGGCAGCTTTGTGTTCAGACTGTCTAGCAGCCCTGGGTAGCCACTGGAGCCACTGCAGCAGGGGCAACTCAGCACTCAGTGGCCTGCAGCCATCACTCACCTGCCAGAAGTGCCGGCTCTGCCCTGGGATAGAAGTCACTTTGCCAAATTTTACAGCTTGGATGAGTGTGTTGCTCATCCAACACTGGCTCCTCTTATGCATTGAAAATCCTTTCTAAAAGCGGAGTAATTAACAAAATACAGTGAAAATCTGTCTCTGCAGCAGGCGCAGGGAAATCTCAGCTGTACCAGGGGCTGCCAAGACAGGCAGAGCAGGAGAAGGATGGGTGCTCTCAGGTGGTGCAAGAGTGACACACACACACAGGCAGGAAGACAAACTGCTGTTTATTGATGCTGTTACCTGGGGAAAGGGAAATCAACCACAATCAAGGCAACCTCTCCGTGGTGCATTTCCCAACAGCCAAGGATGCTGTGACTCCTGCCCGCAGCAGCTTTGCAGAGCACAGCAAGGACGGCAGCATCTGCAATGGATGGGAGAGGAGGATCAGGGAGTGGGACCATGCCCCTCCACACTGTGTGTATGTCCTCAGTCCTCCCCACCCCTTCCTGCACAAGTTTCCCAGCAATATTGTTCTGAGGGACAGGTCTCTCTTGTTACCCGCCCATGGCCATTTCCCCACTGCAGTGACCCTGTGTTACATGTCAGGCGTTGGCAGGAGAGACTCCAGGTAGCCGCATGGCTGCGTGAAGCAGTGGCTCTATAAACCAGCACCTGCATACCCAGCTTACCAGAATATGCCCAGCTCCTTCCTCCGGTTGATGTCTCTCTTCATTTGGCAAACGGAGCACACGAGGCACCACATACTGACACAGAAGTCAGAGCAAATGGACCCCTATTAGGAAGAAATTGGTTAGGGGTGGAGGCTTCCTAAAAGCCACGTTTCAGCCAAGAAGAGGTTAAGCACACTCCAGGCTGTGTGCCCTTTGTCTCCTGGCTGGCTGCAGTGTCATAAGTAGCAGACACTAAAAACCAGTGCTGGAGAACCCACATATAGTGGAAAGGAAGGAAAGAGCCCTTTCTGCAGGCTACAGATAGCTACTTATCTTTTGGCTTCTGAGTTTTAAAACTGGAAGGGAACACACACACAGAAAGATATTTTTTTGGGCACACTGGTTTTGGGCCAGCATGTTTTGTCCGGGGATGGCACGAAACCCCGGTTCAGAAGAAACCATTTCACTTTTGTACTTTAACTGAATGTCCACCTTTCTCCTGCATCAAATTACAGATGTTTATATGTGCAACTGACTTAATCTGTTCTTTGGTCTGTCCACAATTCTCCCAAATCTTTCCCATCTTCCAAAGAAAGATTTGGGATGGCATGGGGAAGCATCAGCTGTGGTCAGCAGCAGCCTAAGGCAGGACCTGTTCCCCCAGTGAAGGATGCTGGGAAAGAGCTGTGTCCGATTAATGATTAGCGAGTGTTGTTGGACACCATCCCAGGGATCAGTGTGCCCGCGGGTGGCCCAACCCCTGTCCCTGTGCTCCTGGCATCATGCAGGATAAAGAAGTGGAAAAAAAAAAGGGTGAGTGGAGATCGCTGCAACCCTATGCCCATCCCTCATGTGCAGAGAGAGGGGTCTTGGGGGCACCTCATATTCCAGCCCCACAGCACGGTGAAGGGCAGGTTAACCACTGACCGGGATGTTGTATCTGGTGCGGTAGAGGGTCCTCATGGCCACGCTGGTCCCACACAGGCAGCACTCATTCATTTCCCCAGCCAATTGGCACGCCAGGCAGGGGAAGCAGAATAACCCACAGCAGACTGGCAGGGAGAGAAACACAGCAGCAGGTGAGGCTCTGCCTGCCTACCCAGCAGCACTGCCATCGGGAGGGGAACTGAGAGGACCAGGCTACACAACTGTAGCTGTCACACCACCGACCCGAGCGCCCGGGGTGAGACAAGCATCCTGAGAGGGCATGGGACTGACTGCAGCACGTCACTGCTGACGGCTGAGAGATGGGACCACTCACACACGCCGCAGTCGGAGCAGCAGTCCATCAGCCCTGTCTGCCATGCGTTTCTCGAGGCAGAGGGCACGGCCATGCCATACTGTGGCTGGATCGTCACAACGGTTGGAACAGCCATTCCTAGTTGCTCTTCTGAAAGAGACCGGAGGGGAATGGAGCAGTTAGTAAAACAACGGCATGCCGTTTGGTCCCCCAACCAAGCTGGTCGTTATCGCTCTTCAGCAGGCAGCCTTTTGCCGCCTCCCTTGCTGCCACTGGATGCATGGCAAAGCATGACCCTATCTTACTCACATTTATATCTTCTTGAGGTTTTTGCATTTTCTGCCATTTTATCCAGCCTTCAAAATAGCATCAAGCCACTGACGTTCCCCACTCCACCCCAGAAAGGCTTCACTGGTGCATAGACACAGTTCACCCATTTCCCTTGTGCCAAGCAGGGCTGGGCAGTGAACCTAGGCTAAAGCCAGTGACTTGGGCATTTCAGTTGTTGAACTTGGCATATTTTGCGCAAGACTGATGCGGCATGAATAGAAAGCATGCAGGAAGCAGCCATGTCCTCTCACTTCCTCATAACGAAGCCAGGCTCCGTGCAAAAGAGATACTGTAGAAAACAAGTATCTCCGGTTTCTTGTCGTAGAGAGCCAGAAAGGCAGAAACTCAATGCAATGTCCCAAGTCTGAACCCCAGTCCTTGTCTTCCTGTGGTTAAGCAAGTAAGTAAACCCTGAGAACCAATAAGCCTGAGGTCTAAAGAAAAAATCAAAGCAAAAAGCTCTGTGCTCCTGTTCTCCCAGCCAAGGAAAAAACAACACAAAACATTTGCAGATAATAATTACAAGCAAGTTTTGCCCTGAGGCCAAGTTCTTCTAGTTATGCGCTAGTAGAAGAAAGAGGAAGGAAAACCCCAAGCCCCTGCCTGCTCACATTTGTTGAGACTTTCTTGGCAAAGGCAGAGCCACTGCTGGGTGGTCTGGCTCCTCCCCACCAGCTCCTGAGCTCGGAAGGCAGAATAGAAACCGAAATTGAGTGAATAGTGCTGGGAGGGGGGGGTCTCCTTCCCTCTCCACCCTTTGGGGAAATGCATGCTCCTCCAGAAATCCCACTCCTGGCTCACCAGGCAGCACACATCAGCCTGCGAGCCCGGTGTGGATGCAGGCAAAGGCACTGTATCAGGTGTGTGTCCAGAGGGAGACTGCAAGCAGACATTGCCTCCGAGCACTGCCCTCTGCCAACCCACAACAATGCCACCAGCACGTGGTAAATCTGCTTTCTACACCTCGAGAAACACACAGTATGCTCTATCCTGAGTATTATTCACATCCTTTCTTCTCTCATAGTTGCAAACATTAATGAAGGATCACAACATTAAGCTGCTCTTGTCACCAATAGCATGTCCCATTGGAAAGGACGGCAAATACATAGGGAGAGGAGGCAGCAACATATAAAAGAGACTGACACCCAAGCTTCTGGCAGGACAGCAGCTACATCCAGCACACCCTCAGAGCCCACCAGGAAACACATACAACAAAGCAGCATTACTGAGATGAATTTCATCTTAAGCGTCCATGTAGACAAGAAAGAATCCAATTTGAACAGAGAGCAAAGTACCAGCAGAGTCCTTTAATGCAGTTACACAATCCTGGAAGCAGGAGGAAGCACAGAAGAAATAACCTCTCCATAATCCAGCTTTCGTGCCTATCTTTTTTTAATCCACCCCCCTTCCCCAAGTAGGCTTTGCCGTATTTTTGGCTTTAAATAATGTCCTGGGCAGAAGAAAAAAGAAAAAAAACCCCAAAAAACCCAAACCATAACAACCACCAAATCCTTTTGCACTATTATCCCACTCTTCCCAGGCTATCAGGTTTTTACTATTCCCATGCTTTAAGAGAACCAACCTTCTGGTGAGCAGCCTCTGCCAGTGCCTTCTTCCTTGCTGTCTGGGACCCTGCACAAAGAAGCTCTGGGGAAGATGAAACTAAAGTTTCTCTTTCTTGGAGGCTGTTATTGGCAGCCAGCAGTGAGCAAGTGTAGTGGTGGGAGGTAACTAGAAGGGGAGGTCAGGAGCTGTGCCCTTTCAGTATGGTTATAGACATCGCACAGTTTTATTTCCCCCTGCCCCCCAGATTAAATCACAGACTGCTATTTGTCCTTTAAAAAAGTGATTGCACGTATATTGTCTTATTCCCTTAACTCTGTGTACATGAGTTTATTGTCTGGGGGAGAACAGCTCTGAATGATGTGTGTTCATTCGGATAGACATTCCCCCACCATTTTTCCCTAAAGGAAAAGCATGCTTCTCAGATTCCTGGCCAGACTAGATGAAGAGCACCACAGGGTCCTTCACTCTGAGCTTTTCCCTTTCCTTGAGGAAAAGGCTTCAGATGAAGGGATTTTGCAGATATGCTTGCTTTCACAACCAGGCTTGGGTGACAGCGGGAGGGTTGCATTGGGGTGAAAGGGACAGGGGTGCCCAGAACAGCCCCTGCCCCAGCCTGCTGATGCAGGGGGCAAACCACTATGCTCTCAGCCAAAGCCAGCAACAACTGGTTTTGTTTAGCAACAACTAGACCCACCTGCATCACAGGGTGGCTCCTGCGGGTCGGCACCCTGTGCCATGGCACTCTGATGTAGGGGGGAGCCCCTAGCCCTGACTGTCCTCCTCCACTTCCATTTAGCCCAGATAAGGAGGCAGCAGGACGCGATGGTACCTTTGCTTTTAATCCTCTCCTCCATCTCCAGCAGGCATGCTCCCTGCTCCTTCTTAGGAATGCATTTGGGTTTTCATTTCTGGATTAATCAATATACCTCAAGTGGAGGCTTTCTATAAAAATCAGGCTGGTTCCCTAAGTACTTGTCACAAGCCTCATAACCCAGCTATTGTAAAATTAACTGAGTCCTTACTATACGCACATCCATTTCCCTCCATGAGAAACTAATATTTACTCTTTCTTCACCAACATGCCCCAAATATTTACCTGCTCATGCCCTGTGCGAGTCACTGACAGGTTTCGATACACTTCCATGTTTCATAGAGAAGCTGTGACACTAGGACAGTGATTGTTGTTTCCCAGCATGATGCACAGAGCGCGCGGAGAGCACAGAGGGGTCTGAGCTGCTGCTTGACAGGAGCAAGTTCAAAGCCTCCCACATAAAGTGCTGATGGCACGTCCCTTCCTGCTTGCCATCAGCAAGAAGGAAAAGTTAGGGTTAAACTGCAATTTACAGGCTGGGAATTATGGGCATCAAGCGGAGCCTTTTTACCAATAGTACTGCTGAGATAACAGTAAGCCCTGTCCTGAATGCTCCCCTTGGCTTCCAACAGCTCCAAAGTTTAACTGCAGCAATCACTGCTTTATGACGGGGCTGCCTGGCTGACCCCTGGCTGCATTGTACACGCTTTCCTTCTGATTTTCTTTTTTTCACCGTTTTCTTTCAATTAAAAAAACCAATAAAAAACCCAAAACAAACCAAACCAAACCCAACCAACCAAACAAAAAAACCCAAAACCAAACCCAGAAAACCAAACCAAACATTGCAAGGGGCTGCAGGAATTGAGGTTGGCAAAAAGTTGTAGTTCAGCCAGTGCTTTCTAGAAGAGGAGATACCTGACATCCCACCGGCTGGCTAGACTAGGTTGGGAGTCTGCTGGGGAAGGAGGGAGATGGGAAGCTGAAATGCAGTCATTATGGGAGTTAACACATTAAAAGGCTCATCAGCAGCACCACAGGGATTTCAACAGTCTGTTAAAGCTCTGGGGTGACACTGACTGTCTGAGCAACCAGACCCTGCAAGTGCTTTTCTTCCACAGAAACCTGCAATTCCAGTGCATCGAGGTGTAACTGCCCTTTGTCACCCTGAGAAACCATAAACCACCACAAACACCTACATCAGCTCATTCCCTTCACCCGTCATTTGAGTCGGTCAAAAAGCCCTGTAAATATCTCACCAGTGAAATCAAAACAGGAGCTCCTGGAACTCAGCAACAGCAACACCGTCACCCAGCATCGGCCCAAGTGCGCCCATCGCCTCCCAGTGCAGCCACCACAGGGCCTGACCATTTGCTTACAGCTGGTGGCTGTGGTCCCCTTCACATGCGGCTTCTCCTGGTCCATGAAGTGGCACTGGGGGAAAGCAGGCAGTCAGCTGCAAAGCACTCCTCTCTTAGCCACAGCAAGTCCAAGAGCAGTACTCCTCAATAGCCAGAAAGAAACACAGTAACCAGTCCAAACCTGTAATGCCTTTTTTCACACAGTAAGAATAAAAGATTATTTCTGAGGAGGCAATGGAAAAATGCAGCTGAGATTAATATTCACCAATTTAACATGTATTACAGTAAATGCCATTTTGATAAAGACTCAGGAGTCTTTAAAAAAAAACCTCTTCTTGAATACATTTTTGCTTTCTCTGCAGAGAACAAAGTATAAATTATGTGGTTTACCATTGTATTTTACGGGGACATGGCAAGCAGAAATGTGTTTACTCTATTCTGTGCTGGTACAAACCACATGCAGGCGTTCCCACCTGTTCTCCGTACCATTTCAAACCATTCCATCACACAACTTCAAACGCTGCTGCAAATGAGCAGAGCCACCTTTCCCGGTACACTGCCTTTGTACTATTAGTTATACAAACCCTGGTGTCTCGAGTGGCAAAAAGCAGGTTGCTCATTAACAGGGGGTCCACTGGAAGCCCACTGGTGTGCAGGTCAGGAAGGGGTGCTTGATAGGAGAGTGCCTCGGGGGCTCTCTCCAAAGCTGTGGTCCCACCAGCCCTTTCAGAAGGCAGAGTAACAACCTCAGGGTTTCATTTCAGAAACAGAGAAGGACTTCCGCGTATGACACTGGTTTATCCCAGTGTCTCCACTGGTTCTATGGAAAAGCCCCTTTCACCCAGACCATGCCTCTTTCCCACAACTTGGAATGACTCAGGTGAAAAGGAATGGCTCAGATGGAAGGGAAGTCCTTGTAACTATAAAAGCCGGAGGAGAAAGGAGCTGAGAAAGTGTTAGGGGAAACATTCACAGCCCTTAGAAATGTGGCTAAAGGTCAGGTTCACATCTCATCAAAAACTAAGTGGCTGCGGTTGGTGCAAGGACAGAACTGTACCCTGCCCATGCCTGTGCATCCCTCGTCCTTCTCATGCCAGGGACACTGCACACAGTGGAGCAGGTCTGCTCGCCTGGCTCATCAAACACAACATGGTGCTGGGGGTATGGCTGGGAGACACCCAAACACGAGGTCCAGTGCACAGCAGGGAGCTCACAACTGGGGTCGAGGGCCCCAGATCCTCATATATGTGGCTCATGCCAAGCACATCGGACCCAAAGGAAAGTAATAAGAAAAGTGGTTTCACATCCATCTGTGGTCACATGCTGGCTTTGTGCAAAGATTTGTCACAAGAGGTTTCACGCGGCCTGGTTGAGCTGCTTCCTGCACTCATTGTCTGTTGCTTCTCAACATCCTGTCAGCAGTGGTACTCTTCCTCCGCTCAGATTTACAGCAAAGTGCCCCCTGAGAATCAGACTTCATCTGAGGAGCTCATGAGTTAAAAAACAACCAAGGTAAATCCCGACGATCAAATCAACCCCCTTGTATCAGACTACTTCAGTTCATTAGTTTTCTAAATTAATTCCCTAACTCACACATTCACTTGACTTGCACCCGTGCACAAGCAGAACAGTTACCAGAGAGTGTGAGTGTGGTACTCCTGTCCCCATCATCATGCCCAGCTGGTGGCTGGAAGCAGGAGAACCCCAGAAGTCTGGCTACCAGTTCCAGAGGCTTTTTGGGGTAAGCTGGCCTGTGCCTACCTTCCACCATGAACATGTGCTCTGTGCCATTTCTATGGCCTCTCAAGAATTTTATCCCAAGATTCCTGCTGCTGCCCCCATGCTGCAGGGAACAATGGACCTTCCTTTCTCCTGTCCCTTGTGTCCAGCATACGTGATGCCCTCGCTTTAACCCAACGGTGCTGCTCTCAGCATACACAAGGAGCACGTTAGCTCAAAATCTGAGCTGAGTGAGCAGCCACACATCATGCACCACAGAGTTAATCCAACATTAACTGTGGTATTGACGGAATAACACCCAACACACTTTGTAACAGAATTTGACATGCAACAAGTACTTTCTAAATGTATTGATGTTACTTAGTGGAATAAGTTGTGCTGTGGGTTAAAAAGGGCCTTTACTACTCAATAACAAAGATGCTTTTTAAGACAGGTGAGAGAAGGCAATCTGAGAGCCAGACTGGATGATGTGCAAGCAGGGGAAGCTGTGCACATGACCATGAGTCCTCCTTGCAGGAGAGCTTTGCTCACCTTCAATTCTATGGCAGTCTTGTTTCTCCCCTCATCATGTGTGCACATGATGCTTCTTGTGTACAATGGGATTTCTTCCGTGTGACTTATGCAGCACACAACACGCTCTCCCTGGTAGCTCCTTGTGTGTTTAACCTCCAGTTTTCGGAAGTACCCTCTGACTTACCTTGGTGTAAACAAACCAGTACTGAGCAGCTCAAACTCTTGAAGTCAACTTTTTTGTTGTGTCTTCCCCATGTATTGCCACTGATTTCTTGAGCAAGGCCCGATGACAGCAGAAACAACAGTCACCACCTTTGCACCCCCTCTGTAGCAGATGGCTTCCCTGCATGGATGTTCCAACATCTCAGAGGACCCCTGACAGCACAGCAGCTCATGACTGGTCTAAGAGACACAGGAAGGACTGAGAGGACTCTCTCCCCATTCTGCCCAGCATATTAAAACGGGTGACTGGTCCCTGGGCTGTGCTGGCTGCGGAGACAACCCTTGCCAGGTGAAGACCCAACAAGTGATGAACCTGTCGGTGCCAGAGCCCTGCTTGGGGCTGAGCAACTGGGTCTTTATCACCTGTCAGCTGGGAGAGGACATATACACTGCAACAACACCAGACCTTCAGCCTGTCCTTTATCCCACCAAGGGATACCATAAAAGTCAGCAAACAAAACTCTCTAAGACGTGCATTGGAATCTTGGAAAGCAGGCATCCCTTATTGCAGAGCTGGAGACACGGAGATCCTTCCACCTGGCGTTCTCAAAAGCAAGCATTGGATGACAGTGATACATACATATTAATTAAATTTCCCAGGAAAGTCCTATATATATTTAAATCATTTCCTGGAACTCATGAATAACGTTCCCCTTTTATCAGTGTTTTACCAGAATTCGCTTCAACAGGGCCTAGGCCGACACCCTTTGTTCTATCTTGCTTACAGAGACACCTATTCCATTCCTAGTTAAACATTTCTTGTTATCTAAACTGCTCATCACAGCGTGTATAGAAAGCAGCCCAGTTCATTGCCTGCCAGGCTTAGCCCACTCCACAAAGACTAGCCCTTTATGGTCTGAGCAATTTGAGCATCACAAGAGCAAACTCAGCTCTATCAGCACCATGGATAACCTGTGCTTAGACAGCCTTGGCTTTCTGCCCTGGGTCTTCCTCCCAGGCAGGAAGGAGACATCCCAGCCCCTCTCTCTGTCAGACACTGTCAGCATGACACCTTTTACAGTGACCTGCCAAGTCTTTCATTTGTTGCATTACTGCATCTATGTATGGTGTCATGCACGGGGAAGCTGGGGGGGTGGGAGAAAAGTGTCATGCCAACACTAAGCAAATACATTCTTTAAAGTCCCTTCCAACCAATGCTTAAATAAAGCACAACAGTAACGCAGGCACTGCCAAAAACCAAGTTATGGTGTACACAAAGTCTGCGCTTTCCTTCATTTTTCTCTGCAGTACTTTTATTTATCTCCATTTATGCATTTCCTGGAAAAGTCGTGACTAGCATGGCAGCACTTGAGGGGAAATAAGCACTGATGAAGCTGGAAAATATGTTTGGCCATGCTACAGCATGACATCCAACACAAAACACACACGTCTTTACATGAAGCAGCCACTTAACACCATTCAAGTCTTTCCTCGGAACAGTTCACTCACGCTACGCGTGCGCTGTTGCCTGCAGGGTTAACTTGGAGGCAACATTTTTTCACTTCGATATACTTTTCATTCAGAACTGAGCAATACTTTGATGCCAGTCCAGGAAAAAAGCCAAGGCACTGCGGGATGGGCATGCAGTTCCCTTCTCCCCCTGCCCTCTAGGCTTGTTATAGGCTTGCTTCTGTTATGCAGTTAGAGCAACATATTTTGTATTAGATATTCCTCCTTGTTACTCTGCCTGTCATAGCCAAGCAGCTCTGCAGTTTCAGTGCATTGTGTTCTGCTGGTGCAAACATTCAGGGCTGGGTTTGGAGGGTTTGCTTTGGTTGTTTTTTTCCATTGGGACAGGGATTTTCTGCTCTGTCTTCCAGAAACTAAAGCTGTGTTTGCAGAAGTTTTGCACTGGCATTTGAAGACCGTTTCTGGTTGGTAGTTCTCTTTTGTTTTCAGTTGTATTAGACCTCTTCCTGCTTAGCTCAAGCAAAACCACAATGGGCACAGCTACCACAATGTGTACAGCTGCCTGGCTGGGGGTAGGAGGGTGGTGTTATTCAAGCACCACGATTCAGGAGAAGTGCAAACAAGACTTTTTGTCATTTCCTTTGTAATTCTGTACCTAGCACACACTGCGCCAAAGTTTGCTCTGGCCTTTCACCCCCATCACAAACTACAGGGAGGCACTGCAGGAAACTCACCTCTCCGGTATGCCAGGAGCTAGCACCTTCATACCAATAGCCTTCAGCTAGTATCAGAACGTCACATTATCTATGGCTGGTTAACATCCACATTTTTCTTGTCAGCTTTGCTTTCAAGCAGTTTGGAACGGTTCTTCTCTCTGTGGTATTGGCGCTGTGGTGTGTTTAGAAATAAGAATGGCCCTTTCCCTGTTTTCACCAAAAGGAAAAAACAAAGAAGCATCCACAAAATACATTCTCCCACTTCTTAAGGATTGGTTTGCCACACCAGCCCTTCTTCGCATCAGGCTGTGCTTTCAGCATCTTCCTTGACTACTAGCTAACCACAATGCCATGCTGCCACAGGTGAAGGGTTACCTTAGTTTTCAGCCATGTTTTTAGTGACTTCAGCCCACAGGATGCTCTGATCTTTCCACATGCTGGCACACCTTTCTGGCTTTGAGTCAAACCCTCTTCTTGTTCCCATGTCATGACACCAACGACCTACAGACCTGGTGACTCCCAGTGGCTGGACTGCCTTCCAGCCACAGTGGGTTTGCCATGTCCCTGGTCTGTGCTGTTTGCACACCACAGCACCTGAACTAGGCTCCTGCAGCGCATACTTTCCTGAAATTAGAGGGATGGAAAAATCTGACCCCCTTGCATTAATGGTAACGTATTTACCAAGAATCAACCATAGAATCACAGAACAGTTAGGGCTGGAAAAGACCTTAAAGCTCATCCAGTTCCAACCTTCTGCCATGGGCAGGGACACCTCACACTAGACCAGGTTGCTCAAAGCCCCATCCAACCTGGCCTTGAACACTGCCAGG
>JANEMJ010041015.1:5234-26323 GCA_024361745.1 Cacatua alba
TTGCAGGAGGGGAACTTCCCAGTACACACAAATATACAGGGCTAGCACTGACTCTTCATGTTACATGATGCCATTTCTGAGGTTGAGCCACTGCGTATAGTTTATTACTACTTCTGTCCATGTTTGGAACACAGAGTGCCTTGGCATACATAAATAGGACTTTGTGCAATGGCCAGGTGAAAGTTTCTGCCTGCCCCTCCAGAAGCAAACATCTGTGCTGGATGTGGAGCACAGCTGGAGCTGGAGCTTGGCTCTTCTGCTCCCCAGGGCAGAAAGGGGATGCCTGGCTGGGGGACAGGGTTAGTGATGTTGGGCACAGGAAGGAGCAGGATGTGGGAGCAGCTTCTCATGAAGTCCTTTGGGTGGCTGTGCAAGGGCAGCCCATGCCCCCAAGCAGGCAGTTTGGGTGCTGCTGTTCTCTCTTCTGATGGCTCTCTTCTGACGGGGCTGCATGTTTTTTTCCTGTTTGGTTCCTTGCTTTGAAAGATACGCTCTGAAACTTGGATAGCAGCACTCAGAACTGGAGAAGACCTGCTGCTTTACATGGCCTGGCCTCCTGCCCGTGCAGCTTCCCTCAGCAATCACTGATTTTCTGGTGCTAATGGCCATTTTATAGATTTGGACAGGCTCCTGTTTGCAGTCTGAGATTTTAATCTTTGCAACAATATAGGAGGATATCACTGCACTTGATAGCTTGAAGACTGTATTCTCTGCTGTTCCAGTGCTACAGCACTTGAGCTTTGCAGAGACAGAGTGTTTGGGTTGTTCAATTCCTAGATGTAGGTACAGTTTTCCTAACTGTTTCTAGATAGATTCTGTAATTGCAGCTGGGAATGTGAATTATATATGAGTTACAATTCACATTAAGTGAATTGCAATATGTTTATAGGAGGAGGTATCATTAATACATTCCTTTGCGCAGGGGTTTCTTTTTTGTTTTCAGTGTGAGACTTGAGTGTCTATGTCATGTCTCAAGAAACAAATGTTTTGCTGCCCCTATTTCAGCAGTTGTGTTTGGTTTTGCACAGTTTAATGTTTTTCTGACAGGGCTATCTTCTAATGTGCCCCAAATGAAGCATGTTATTTGTGCTGCCTGGATTTGTTTTGGAGAAGAGGGAAGTACAGTGACACAATTTACAGTGTACGAGCAAATCTCTGCTTGGAGTGTGCAGTTGATTCTACTTGGGAGGTCTTAAGGGTTTATACAGATAAGTGTATTTTGCTTGAACATGACATAACTGTTTCATTGTGTTTCAGGGTGAAGGCTGTCGTACTGTCCCACTTTCCGGACACGTAGGATTTGACAGTTTGCCTGACCAGCTGGTTAATAAGTCAGTTAATCATGGGTTTTGTTTCAACATCCTGTGTGTGGGTGAGTATTTCCATTTTGGGAAGTTCTCTTGCTGAAAAGGGCTTCTCTACAGCTGGATGTAGCTTGTAGGTGACTGTTAACAAGGTAGCTTGGATTTAAATTTCCCCAACTGTACTGTTTTCAGTAACGAGATTTACTGGTGCCCTGGGAAATCCCTGCTGGGGTTATGCAGTATGGCTTTCTACCAAGCGGTGAACCATAGAAATAAAATACCTGAAATCCCACGCTTTGATTATGATCTTTATTTTCCTAGTATGTTGGAATTTCATGTTTTTAAAAGAAAATAGGTACTCATGCCAGAGACCTTTGTTCAGAGGTTTTGTTTGGTTAGGTATTGAGTTATTATTGTAATTATTTTAACAAAATACCAGTCATGCTCCTCTTAAATCACTAAAAGCTATTTTTTTTTTCCTCCTCCTTCCGTGCATACTTGAATTAAAATAGTGTCTGGCCAAGCCTTAGCTGGTCAGATGGTTATCCAAGGTGCCATGTGGTCTGGGTCTCAGCTAGGGCCTGGCGCTGTAGCAGGACGTAGCGTCTGCCTGTCTCGCAGGTCTTCCCCAGGGTTAGGTTCCCAAATGGTCCCTCCTCAGAGGCACTCCTAGGCAACAGAAGTAAAATCTTGTGTGGCTTTGATTCAGCAGTTTGGTTGGGTAGATAAGAAAATTTATAATAGGGAATTAATTGTGTGACAGGACAATTAGTTTGGTTTACTGATGATGGTGCCTTGCATCTGGGCGCAGGAGGATATTGTGTGGCTGTGGCTGCTCAGAGTAAGCCCTGTCTGCAGATGCTCCCAGTAGTGCCTGGCATGACAGAGGGGAGAGCTGCAGCTGTGGACACCTCCCGAGGACTCAGCTGGTGGTCAGCTCTGCACCCACACAAAGGTTGTCTGTACCCTCCTGAGACAGATCCAGCTCATGGTATGGACCTGGTGTTTGCCCAGGACAGGGTTAAGTCTGAGACAAGAGGAGTAGAGTGAGGAGGGGGGAGCTGAGCCCTGTTAAATGGAGCTGAGAAGAAAACTTTCCTTGACAATGGCATTCCTGTGAGATGGTAAACTTTGCTGACAAGTGGAGGTCACTGTCAGGCTGTTGCTGGGTGCTTTCCACAGTACATGAATGTGATGTGACCTAGTGAAACTCTCATCCTAAAGACTGAAGTCTTGAAGTATTTCCTTTTGCATTTATTGAGCTGTTATGTTGGGGTTTTTTTTTCTGCAAGTTATAGGTGTAGCAGTGGATGCCTCCTGTGATATATATTCACTTCGATGTGTGGAGAGGAGTTGAATGCCTCTGCTTTCCTCTTTGCAGGATAGAAATGGAATGCATTGATTGCTTGTTGATGTGAATAACAAGGGCTCACCAAGATCAATGCATGTCAGTTATTTATGTCAGTCTTTTATGAATAGTAATAACACAGACATGGTCAATCTTGAAATAAAGAAAACTTATAGAAAAATTTAATAAGATTCATTGGAAAAAAATACACAAATCTTGATTTGAGGAGGTCAGGCTTTAAAATGCCTTGTAAGAGTTGTCTGGTGCCTCTGTTAACTTGTGGTAACAAAGTTAAACTCTTAAACAAGCTAAAGAAATAAAACAAAACCTCCCAGGATCCATCTGTCATTTATTCTGTTGGGTCTCACTTGTACAGCAGGACTTTGGGGTGAAAATGGGAAGAACAGGGAGCAAATGAGGATTGGAGCCTACAGAACAAGTAAATGAACTGATCCCGTAATAAGGCCACTAAGCATGACAGAAAGACACTTCATTGTCCCCTGTTTTTCAGCTGTGTGTGACATCTGTTGGGGGAAAAAACACAGTGGCAGTTTTGCACTGGATCTGAGCCCCTGATTCCTCCCGCTCCTGGTGGAAGAGCCAAAGAAAGCTTCAGAAATGACTCCTAGCAGCACGTCCAGAGGGGAGCAGTTTTTAGCTCTTCTCATGCTAAAAGCTGTTTCTCCTTTGAGACTAGAGCCAAAGATAGAATAAATGAGCAAACCTCTCACAAGAAGTGAGGGGTTATGGATGTTTTCTTTGATATTTTATTCCTCAGCACAACCATTTTCTTCCTAAAGCTTCCGTGATAAAATGTTCAGTACAAAGGCTGGACAAGTATTTAATGGCTGAGACCTTCTGTGCTGACTGTATTTCTCAGTGAGATGGGGGAAAGAAAGAGGAAGAAAAGGTTGACCTTTTTTTTAATGTAAGCTCTTTCAGTTTTGGCCAGGGTAGATTGCAGTTGCATTATACTGGTAATACCATTATAAGCAGAAGTTTCTCCCTTCCTCTCTCGGGGCATTTGCAGAGGGTTTTCTAACCACCCTGTTCAGTGCAATGAGAAATGGCTATTTGGAAGCAGAAATTTATCTTCCTATGAGCTGTACCACAGCTACTTGAGGTCTCTCACTCCAAGTGAGTGAGCCTTCTCCCCTTGGTGTGTGAGAGCTCTCACTGACTGGGGAAGGGAGGGATGAGCACAGGTTTCCTAACGCAGAGCTGCCATCTGCTCTCCAACAGGCAGCTTTCCATGGGGTGGTGAGCTGTACAGCCTGGAAGTTGCCCAGTGGTTGGTATTGTGGTCACTGGTGCAACCAGCTGAGGAGAGATCAGGGTTTCTTCAACCAAAAAGCCATCAGTCTCCTTAGCCCTCGCTGCTGGTCCCCTGCGGTGGACAGTGGTGTCTGGGAGCCAGATAATCCTCTGAGGTGCTTCAACATCTTTCATGAGCCCATGTTGCTCTGTTGCCCCTGCAGCATAGCCTTTGCCTTCTGATGGGTGAATCATGGAGTGTCTCTGCATGCCTGTCAGATGAAAAGAATCATTTTTAACTCTCAGTGTGAGATGGCCTTATCAGGCTGAGCTGCCTCAGGGCTTGTCTCAATAAACCTGCTACATTGGATTAGCTCCCATTTCTTAACATGAAAGGGCTGTGCATGCGTATACATTTCCTTTAAGACTGAATTATTTGATATCTGGAGATACAGTTGTTAATCTCATGGAGGACGGGTGTTGCTCTCATGTGAAAGGGCACTCTCGTGAAAGCTGCTCCATGCATTTGAACAGGGAAGTATTCCAAGGACTCCTCTGTCCTCATACACAATTGACTGAGGATGATATGACTGGGGCCTCTTAAATCCTGAGTGTTGTAGAGTAGGGGGACAGCGAGCAGTTGTTCGTTTTTGCACTTATCATGTCCTGGGGGTAAACAGATTAAATCACCAGGCACAAAAAAGGCAGCACAACTTTTGTGGTGTATAATTCAGCTTACTGCTGCGGGGTGCTTAGGGTGCCAAAATTTCTGTGGAAGCAAGAAGCCATGAAAGTGCATTCAGCTCAAAGATAGCTGTTTTGGTTTGGGAAGCTGGGAACTTCCCAAAGGAAGAGGCATTTGCTTTGTGGGTACAGCTGCTTCTGTTCCTCCACCTTAGCTACTGGCCAGTGTCAGAGACGGGTATGGTAGCACCTCACCTTCAGTAGTTGAAGGGAGGAGAGTGGCCCTTGTCCTAGTTGTGTTTTTGCAAGTGATGCCACTGCGCAGTCAATGAAGGATTTGATGAACTGTTTCTGTAGAGCACTGAAGACACCATGTGCATGTGCACTGGAGCAGGGAGCGTGTCTCAGGACACTGAGAGGAGGTGTGGGGAGCCCAGCACAGTGTATCTAACCTGGCAGGCTCTTGGGTGTTAAGAGTGCATGGTGCCTCCCGGGCACTGGTGTGAGGTTGATGTGTGTCCAGAGCCTCACTGGTGTGGTGTCTCCTGCCACTTTTTTATTATGTCTCTGAAAATCATCAGCCTTAACAGCAACAATCCATCCCGTGATGAAAGGCTCCGACAGCTTTTCAATAGCTGTCAGAGCGTCCTGGTGCAGAACTCTTAACTAAAGGTCACTCTCCCTGCCCTGTCCTCCCCACAGCGTTTTGTCAGCCCTGCTGCAGGAGAGCAGACCACTGCTGAGTTGTGTAATCCCTTCGTACAGTTTTGAGATCTAATCACATGTGCCTATAAGCCTGACACCAGGAAATAATCTCCCTGCTAGGGATGCCTCTCACTCGGTTTGCATACACCGCTGCCTTTTCCGCGGTGATTCTGCCTCCCTTAATCCCCATTCATCGTTTCTGCTTTTTGGAGAAGATTCCAGCTCTGTCAGCTGGAACAAGCATAGACTAACTTGTCCTTTTCATCAGACCATCTGTTCCATCTGGACTTCTGTCCTTGCAAGAAGCAGTTGGCACCATTTACATCTTCCAGCCAGCAGAAAGTTGCCTCTGTGTGAGGCAGAAACTCCTAGGACGTTCAGAAACTCTCCTTTCTGTTGTTCTGCCCTTCAGATAGCACTGCTCCCTAGCTCTGGTCATACTTAACACAGCAAAGCAATTTATTGACATCTTCAGTCTTTTACCATCTCATGTTGCTTTGTCAGTGTTAACATTGTCTGTCTTGTAGCTGAGACAGTTATTCCTCTCTCCTCCAGTCTTCCTCTTCCCTGGCAGGCTTTAATCATCCTATGCTGTGTCAGTGGGGTCACACAGCATGGGGACGGGTGTATCTGCTGGCTCAATGTCATTTCTGGTGTGCAGGCTCCACGTTTGAGATGCCATGTTAGTGGCTGGGTGTTTTGTGTTTCAAACGTGAAGTTGTAGGGGTTTGGGTAGGCAACTCCCACCTATGGAAAAATACCTTCCCCTTCCACAAGGAAAACCCCGAGTGTGTGAATTCCAAATTGCTGTTGCTGGCCCTGTGTAGCTGGCATGAGATGGAGTATAAAAGCATGTTCTGTCTTAAAAATTTACCTGTATCTCGTGTGCACTTCTCCTGGCCCCCCAGACAGTTAAAGTCACTCATGCTAGAAACAACACATGAGATTGATTTAACGTAGGCAACGATTAGCAGGGTCAGGATGCGTTTAAACAATAGCCTTGGCCTCATGTGAGCCCCTTTCACCGAAAAGGAGGGAGGCAGAAACAAGAGGTGTTTTACAGGGTGTTTTGTCTGCATGGAAGCCAGTGTGACTTACACACAAGCGTGTGTATCCTCTGCAGAGAGCAGCTCCCTTCTCTGATCACCAGTGCTGCTCCCCTGTCGTGCAGCCCTGGGGCACAGGCTGCTGGATCTGAGCCTGCTGCGGTGCCCACCAGGCTGTGGGGTGGAGAACTTGGAGCAGCAGCACAAGAGGAGGTTTTGCAGGCCAGTGGGAGGGCGAAGCTCCAGCACCTCGGGACTGAAGATCCCCTGTCCTGAGATGCCCCATCAGGGTTCTTGGCATTCCTAGGCAAGCAGCCAGCTCCCTGCTCTGTCCCACCCATCGCTTGGCAGGGACTCTGGAAACGCTGTAGCCTTCTCAGCCTGTTTAGATTTTGGCCCTTTTTTTACACTGCTTTTTCCTGGAATTCCTGAGAAGGGCCTGGCAGGTCATGTAGGCTGCCTGCTGTTAACGCTCAACATCTCAGTTCAAACTGGGGCAATGCTCTGGTCAACTGTGCTTTGTGACCTGCTCCCTGTTTGGGGCACATGGTACCCCAAAAGCCCAGAGTATGAGATTCCAAGTCAGTGAAGGGTTTGATGTGATCAGCCACGCGGCTTCTGGGTAGTCCAGCTCATTCTTCCATTGACAGAGGTAACCTTGTGCTTTGCTGGGTCCCTTGTGCTGGTGCTCTCTGTCTGTGGTGGTGTAAAACTGGCTGATGCATTGACATAGCACAAGGGATTGCAGCGATTCCAGCTGCTGGTGCTGACTCCCTCTTCTTTTTCACAAACAAGATTGGTGCAAAGAGCAGCTGGACTTGTGCCTGTTCTGGCTGTAACTGGCATTATTTGGTGGTGGAGCATAGTTCAAGGTGTACATTGACTTTCAAATGTTAATGAATCTTGCTGCATCTAGAAAGATACCTGATACATGATCATGGCTGTCAGAGACTGCTCAGTTCTCAGAGCAGTGGATGTTTTCCCTGTACTTCAGCCTTGAGTGAGAAAAGTCCCTTCTGGGGCCAAGAGAGAGGAATTTGCCTGCTTGCAGGGGTGAGGCTTTGAGCCTGGGACAGGGGAGGATGGGGAGGAGTTTCCCTTTGTTGAATTGGGCATTTCATGCAAGTTTGGATCTGTTGCAGAGCTCTAAACCTACAAAAATAAGAAGCTCTTTTCTTCTGAGCAAAGTATGAAAATGATGAAGTTGCCTTGGTTGGGAGCTGAGGGCTTGGGGAGGGAGGGGAAGGCTGCTTCAGCCAGACACAGGCTGCCTGTGGTCCTGCAGCAGGCTGGGGCAGCAGTCTTCACTTGCTTATCCTGAAGTTCCAACAAAAGCCAGCTCGACTGCTCAGAAATCCCTGTTTTCTCCAAACAGAGCACCCCTGCCAGGGCAGCAAGTCAGGCTGCTCACAAAGTCAGATCCTTGGAGCTCAGAAAGCTGGCTCCGATGTCAGCGTGGTAAGGGAGGCTGCCCTGTGGAATGAGTGCACAGAGGGTTGTGTTTTGTTCTTCCTGGGATGTATCTAAAACAAATTTAAGACTGGGATTTGTTTCTTCCTTACAGACAAGGAAATAGTTCCCTGTTGATAGATGGAATCCAAATAAAAGCTCAGTGCTGCAGAGCTTTTGGAAGCACATTTTGGAGTGTTGTATAGCATGTAGCTCCTAAGGTATGGAAACCAGATAGTACAGAAAATGTGCCCTCCCAGTCTAGAAGGCTGATCCCCCATTCGATCTGCTGTGAGTACAAGAAACCAACTGCACAACTTGCTGGAGGACTAGAACCAGTTCTTATTGTTTCTGCACAGGAGGAGGCTATTTCAGTGGCTGCTTGTTAGAGACATTGATCTGGAGCATCTTTATTTGGAAATGGCAATAAGCCCTACTTTTTAATGAAAACAGCATCTTCTGTAGTGTGATTGTGGGTTTATGCAGGATCTGAATGATGCTTTCCCCTTTGCCTTTTCACCTCTCCCTTTTCATCCCTATTTTCTAATGATATTAATGGCCATTAGACTGTGAAATGTAATTTGCCTGGAATACAGACCTCCCATTGTATACGGCTTTCTGTTTGCCAGACGATCCTTTTGGAGCATGAGATCTGCTTTCAGCTGCTACAGTTTTACCCCTGTTAATGTTTGGAAGCTGAAAGGCCAGGCCATGTTAATATTCAAGAGAACATTTCAACGCTCTTTTTCTCAAATAGGGGAAACTGGCCTTGGCAAGTCCACCCTCATGGATACGCTTTTCAACACCAAGTTTGAAGGTGACCCAGCATCTCACTCACAGCCTGGGGTCCAGCTGAAATCCAGTACCTATGACCTCCAGGAGAGCAATGTCAACCTCAAACTGACTATTGTGAGCACAGTGGGCTTTGGTGATCAGATCAACAAAGAGGACAGGTGAGTGAAAGGGGAGAGAGGCTGTATCGTGACCTGTTTTTCTCATGCAGGGTCTCTCCCCGTGCCCTAGTTGGGTCAGACTGCACTGTAAAGTTTTCCTCCTTCTTTCTTACGGATTGTCCTTGTCATCTCTTTGGGATGGGACAGGTAGAAGAGAGGGCAGAGGCTGTGGTGTGTCAGCAGTGCTCCCAACTATTAAAGCATCTTTTCTCATACTGTCAGATCAATATCTGCCCTGCTGACAGCCTTCTGCCCAAATTCATCTGGTGGGAAGAGTGGAGAGCTCCAGGGCATCTGCGCTTGTTTCCTTGTGCTGTGCTGACCGCAAGCTGCCAAGCAAACCGCTTGGCTTAACCGCCACTTCTGACAGGGCTCTTCCATGTTGCCAGAGGAAGCACAATAAATGTGCACTGAGATACCTTGGGGAAGTATCTCTGGCAGCTCACAACCCAGCATGGCTACAGCATGGTGGTTAAAGGGTGTGCGGATGGGATTTGCTTTGTTGTGGATCTGTTATGTTTTATCTTTAGTTCTAAGATGCACTGATGTCCTTTACATTGTGAATCTGACAGGCTCTGTATTTCTAATGGCCTTGCATCCTTACATTTCAAAGCATGAGAGTCCATGGTGTGTCTCCTGTCCTCTGCTGAATTTCCAGTACCGTGTTTTGTCAAACTGGCTGCTAGCATCTGCTGTAGGACCACATCTCCTTGTCGGTAGTGCAGCTTTAAAATTCCTTACTGGTGGGGAGGAAGGGAGATTGAGACAATTGGTCTTGGGAAGTGAAATCTAACAAGTAGCTTGTTTCTTGAAAGCCAGCAGTGGAGCACTGTCTCTTTACCTCTTTGACTGTGAGATGTATAAGTCTTTTCTTTTTCCCTTTCATCAAAGCTATAAGCCCATCGTTGAATTCATTGATGCTCAGTTTGAAGCCTACTTGCAAGAAGAACTGAAGATAAAAAGGGTCTTGCACAACTACCATGACACCCGGATACATGCTTGCTTGTACTTCATTGCTCCAACAGGCCACTCGCTGAAATCCCTGGACTTGGTAACAATGAAGAAGCTTGACAGCAAGGTAGGCTTGTTTAACTCTTACTGGGCAGGTTCACCATGTGCTGCTTTTCCAGAGCACATCTCCCCTCCTCGAATGGCCCTTACACCAGTGGAGATGACTGGGTTGGCAGATAAATCCTGTATGCTTATGGAGCACTTTTAAGTTTTTGTAAGTTATACTGCAGACTCAGAAAAGCAACCTGGAGCAAAGCTGAGGACTTCCTCCCACTCTGTTCTTTTCTAGGTGAACATCATTCCCATCATTGCCAAATCTGATGCCATTTCCAAGAGTGAGCTGACCAAATTTAAAATTAAAATCACAAGTGAACTGGTTAGTAACGGGGTTCAGATCTACCAGTTCCCAACAGACGATGAATCAGTGGCGGAGATAAATGGGACAATGAATGTAAGTGACTTAGTGCTTCCTCTTCTCCCAGAACAGCACTGTTGCTGCAGGGGTTGGTGGCCCATATTGGGGTGCTTCTTAAATCCACTTTCCCTCTTGTTTCGTGTCGTAAAACCAGAGGATTGCACAGGCATCCAATCCTTGTAGCGTCAGCTCAGACTACCAGAGCCTTCTGGTAGGCTATTGCTTCTCTGGTGGGCTTTTCTAGTCAGACCCCGCCACAGTCTTTTAACCCCTTCCTTGTCCTAATGTGTATCTATTGAGGGACATGTAGGAAATCAGACTGATGGTGAGGCTGTGCAGGGCAAGGACAGTCTTTGTTTTCCTGAGCTGATGTTTCCTGAAAAGCCCTGCTTCCATGGGGGTCTTTTCTTGCCTGTGGCTGTTCCTTGCCACAGGGACCACTGATAATCCTTCTTGGCCACATGTGCAGAAGTGTTTGCGGGCAGTGCTGCTGCTAGTGTGTGGTTTGTCTTGAAGGCAGGAGGAACTACAGCTGTAGAAATAAGGTGACAAATTATTCCTTTCAGAGCTGGCTAGGGGAGATTCCCTCATGTTGTGGTGTGGAGGCTGTTCAGTTGAGAGAGCTTTGTTTCCTTCCCCTCCAGTGTTCTGTATCCTCCTGCCCTTTGCAGTGAGACAGCCTTCTGCTGAAAATCAGCTTCCTTCAACCTGGAAGACCACTTTCCTTTTCCTGCTGCTTGCCCTCTCCCGCAAAGCAGGCTCAGCTCTGTGCTGGCCTGTGTCCCTCCAGGTGCTGGTGTGTCAGCTTGATTGCAGAGGTAGCTCAGCATGGGAAGTGACCCAGAAGGCTGCATTGCACAGAGTCTTTGCATGGCCCAAGATGGCCCCATCAGACTGACCACCAGCCCCACTTACTCTGCGTGTCCCATGCGAGAGCTGGGAGGCTGAGGAATGAGAGCTGAAGAGCCTATCTTTGTGAGTGCTTGCAGGCAGTTTTGCAGTATTTGAGGTTTGACTGTATGAGCCACACTCCAAAAGCAGGAAACATCATCTCTGAAATATTTTGCTTGTACCAGCTGTTGTAAACTTGTCCAAGTTTTCAGGTAACCTGTGGAATTAAAACCTCATTACCTGCTCTTGAGAGCTGTCCAGGGTTACTGATCTTCCATATCGCTGGGGATATCCATGTCCTGGGGCCCTTTTAATTGCCCAGAGCTCAGCTTGCTTTAAAAGATGGTAGCCAACAAATGTCACTGCACAAAACTCAGCAGAAGGGGTGGGTGCAGGGAGTGGGCAACTTTATTTTTAAGTGCTGAAGCCTTGCACTTGGCTTCTTTGCAGCTTGGCAGAATGCAGTATACTTCCCAGGAGCAAGCGGAGGTGGGGAGAGATCTCACTTACTGCACAACAGATAAATGCAGCAAAGTATGATGGCAGTGTCTGGGGGTTTGCCTGGCAGCCTGAGACTGGGGAATGAGGGGAGTGTAAGGTGTGGTCTTCTAAGCCTAGAGGGGTGTTTGGACTGTTTCTGTTCCAACTCTGCTGAGTTTGCACAGGGTGAGTGTCTTAGAGGTGTGATCCCTGGATTTGGCCTCCTTTGTCCTCTAGCTATGCAGCCATCTAGCAGTGGCTGCACGTAGCACCAACCTCAAGAGGATTTGTAAATCCATTGGCATTCCTTTGGGTTTCTCAGAACCAGTTTTGAGTGCTGTGGGATTTGGGAGGGGGGGTGCTAAGGGTGATCCCAACGCAGCTGCAGGAAGCATGAGGTTATGGAGTGTTAGTACAGGGCAGGCTCAGCACAGCCCCAGGGAATGCAGAGTCCTTCCCAGCTCAGGCTGCAGCAGACCTTTGGGCATACATGGAGGCGGAGGCTGACTCCGTGCAGGGATGTGTT
Organism: Cacatua alba; assembly: GCA_024361745.1. NCBI lineage: Eukaryota > Metazoa > Chordata > Aves > Psittaciformes > Cacatuidae > Cacatua > Cacatua alba. Next base: position 17,301 of record JANEMJ010041015.1, read on the forward strand.
CAGTCCTTCCTTGCCACAGCTGAAGCAGGTGGGAGGAAAGAGCTGTTACTCTGGGGGTGAAGGACAGACTTCGATCTCATGATCCAGTAGAGCGACATGTCTTGTGCTCCAGTGTGAGCTGAGGGAGTGGTGAGGGGATAAAATCAAGAAGGCTCCAAGACCTCTTTTATTGCTTCTGTGCTTGTGCAGATGTTCTCCTCAGCTACGGCAAGCCCTTGGGACAGCACCGCAGTCAGAGCCACGCAGCATGTTGTTTGAGCTGTCATTCTGATGCTAGTCTTGCACTGGCTCATCTCACCTGAGACCCCGTGGCTGGGAGGATCAGCCAGGTAGAGGATATAGAGCGGTAGCACTAACAAGGTTTTCAAAAAGACCCTTCCTTCTTCCCCCTTGTCTTGGGCTAGTGGCCAGTGACTAGACTCCCTGAGATTAGCGTGTGCATAATGACTGTCTTGCTCAGTGGCTGTGCTAATCTCTGTGTGCTGGCAAGGCAGCCAGAGTTGAGAGAGACTGACGTGGGTATCACTAAATGTGTTCCAGGCCCACTTGCCATTTGCAGTGATTGGGAGCACGGAGGAGCTGAAAATAGGAAACAAAATGATGAAAGCTCGTCAGTACCCCTGGGGCACTGTGCAAGGTGAGTTGAGCCCTGGGATTTTCATGGCATGAATGGTGACACTTCTGCCAGGAGGCAGTGGGCTCTCATAAGAGGACCAAGGCTCTGCTGGACTTTTTAGTATCTCTCTAGGAATTATCCTTTGTTAAATCCTTGTGTCAGGCCTATCGTGACAGTTTTCTCTGCTCAGAAGGGCTGTTAACCTATTGGAGGAGTAGACAGGTGGGGAATGTGGGAAAAGACCTTTGTTTCTGCCCCCATCTTATCCTTATGTCTTCTTACAGTGGAGAATGAAGCTCACTGTGATTTTGTGAAGCTGCGGGAGATGCTGATCCGTGTAAATATGGAAGACCTTCGTGAACAGACCCACACACGCCACTATGAGCTGTACCGACGATGCAAGCTGGAAGAGATGGGTTTCAAGGACACTGATCCAGACAGCAAACCCTTCAGGTAGGATCCTTGCGAAGACAGGAGAGCTTGAGAGAAGCATTGTTGGATGCACCGCATGTGTGTGTGTGTGTCCTTGAGAGAGCATGTAAAGAACCAATGCAGCAAGAAGAACTACCAGGTCAGATAAATCCAGACTTTAGCAAAGGTGTTGGCTAAGTGAGAGAAGGTGAAAACCCAGAAAGCGTGTTCAGGACTGACTCTGAAACTGCAAGTATAGGAGTAGAAATGTCTGTGCTGCAGGGATACAGCAGTGTCCCTCTAAACAAGTGTTTGTTGCCAGTTGGTCTCTTTGAATTGCCCAACATTCAACATACAGAAAAGCACAGTAGCTTACAGACCTCAGAAATGGTTGGATAAAGGTGGCCTTGGGCACACATGGGTGGGTGAGTAGCAAATGTGCTGTGGACAAGCAGTATTCATGGTAAGGGCCTGATTTCAGAGGCTCAGGGGAAGCTGTGTTTGTCCCAAGTCATGTGACTGGACTTCCCTTTCTGTTTAGCTTACAAGAAACTTATGAAGCCAAAAGAAACGAGTTTCTGGGAGAACTGCAGAAAAAGGAAGAGGCAATGAGGCAAATGTTTGTCCAGAGGGTCAAGGAAAAAGAAGCGGAGCTGAAGGAGGCTGAAAAAGAGGTGAAGACTGCAGTACTTGACTCTTCATGGTTGTGAGTGATACATCTACTCCCAAGCAGTTAGCTGCTGCCAGAGTACTTTCTGCAGAGTGTGGTTTAAGACTTTCTTACCAAGAAGTCTAAAGTTCAACTTGGGGTCATGGGGACATTAAGGTATTCATCCTGTAGGACAAAACTAGATCACAGTGCTTGTGGTGTACAACTTGCTGCACCATGAAAGTGCATAGTCTTGATTCTGATGGAGAGTGGCAGTGTGGCAAAATTCAAGGAGAGAAACAGCCCCAGATATAAGCTTCTTATATAAAAAAATACACTGATACAACTTCCTGAGCATTGTGAAAAATCCATTCATTTACTGACCTTTGAAATGGAATAAGGCCCCTGGAAATGGATTAATTTTTTTTTACCATTATACTCTCCCAATCCTGTATTAGTCTGTGCAATGGCGCATCACTGGAACACTGCCTGGTCTGTAAGCTCTTGTTGAAGGAGATTTTTCCCTGCCGTTTTTCTAAGCAGTGTCAGTTCAGGGGGCTAGGAATGATGTAGAGGCCAACGGGGCCTTGCAGGCTCAGGTTTCACGGAATCCTTCCATCTTCCTCTTTTCCTGTGAAGAGAATATCTGGTAGTGCTGGGTCCTGCTCACCTCTCTCCTTTTCCTCCAGCTGCATGAAAAGTTTGATCGCCTGAAAAAGTTACATCAGGATGAAAAGAAGAAGCTAGAGGATAAGAAAAAGTCTCTGGATGATGAAGTAAATGCATTTAAACAAAGGAAGACAGCAGCTGAATTGCTCCAATCTCAGGCTCAGCAGGCTGGAGGATCGCAAACTCTTAAAAGAGATAAGGAAAGAAAAAAGTAAGTTGGTAACCTGTGGTATTTGCTTTTGGGAATGGTTCTCCTTTACTATTTTTCTGGGTGTCTCTCTCTCCCAACCTACCCAGTCCTTACCAAGGGAAGGTTTGCAGACCGATCTAGTCCCTAGTGAGGCTGAGCAGGAGCTGGAAGCATTTTACTTTTAGCTGTCATCCTGAAAAGCAGGGAGCAGTGCTGACCTCCATCATTGCTTGCTGACAAAATGGGAGAGGATGAACTTGTTTTTATGCCCCAAGATTCCAGGCTCTTCCCTTGGTCTGACAGTGCTTGTAATGAAGTGGAACAATACTGACTGCCAAGGATAGGGTGTGGATAGTAGGGATTTCCCACTATCCTCAGAGAGGAGTGTTTCCTGTCTCAGGGTCTTATTTGTTTAGGATGGGAAAAAGGTTATACTGTGGAAATTATGAGGGCGACTAATAGTCTTGAATTCTGGAATCTGCAAAATGAGGGGACAGGTCATAGCTCCTTGTTAGTGCTTGTACGCTTCTCCAGCCCTAAAGCAGCTTTTTGCCCTCCACAGAAACAATGAGAGATACTGCATAGCTTTAGCAGGAGTTCCCCATGCTGGGGACTCGTGTGACAATATCCAGCCCCTCATCAGGGTCGTGTGATCTGTGCTGTCTGCAGTACCCATGCCAGGCTCCTAATGCTCCTCAGTTGCTCAAGAGCAACCAGCTGTACAGCTGAAACAGTTCTCCCAGTTCACACAGCAATGAGCAGTTCCTTTTCTTCTCACTGTGGTATGTTTCCCAAAATGGAGTGCTATGCCACCTTAGCATGTGTGCAAAGAGCAGTGCACAGATAAAGAAGTGTTTGGTTTCTGTACCACTGCCATAATCCCCTCTCTGCACATCCCTGAGGCAAATCCAGAGTACATCTTGCCTGCACGACGTGGTCTTAAGTACGTGGAGAAGTGCTGTTAATATGAACACTATGGCACGTGCCCAAAAAGTTTGTCAGGAAAATATCTCTTGGCTGTTAAGCCTGGAATCAAACAAGACAGGAGAGGAAAAACCGAATAACCAGAATGAGATCCTGGTTTAGTCTTTTCAGTTTTGAGCTGGAGCTGCTTCAAAGTCAACATTCTTTTGTGATGAGCAATTAATGCTGCCCTTTTCTCACTTGTCCGTTCCTTTTTCCACTGTGCATTTTGATTTGTTCTTTTGAATTACCTTCAGGGACTTTTACTGTCTTTTCATACTGGGAGCTTGAACTGTGTAAGGAATATACAACTGAAATCAATCAGGGTAAGGAATGCAGAAAAGGGAGGTGACATGCCCTATAGTATAAGCAATCAGTCACTGTGGCCAAGTCACACTCTTGTTCCCAGAAGCAGTCCTGATTCTGGAAGAGCTCCGTGACACCAAGCACATTCACATGGTACCATCCTTGTCAGTTTAGGACTCTGAAAAGCACAGAAAACTCCATGAAAGAGATAGGTCAGTGCTTGAGTAAGGCTTGGTATTAGGGGGCTTCTCTCTCTTCCAGGAAAATACCTGTTAGAAATAGCGCTGCTCTCTTTACTCTGTAACTTCTTCATTTGTCCTTAATAATTCATTTCAGTATTTAGATCATAAATATCTCTAACAATCCATACATTTCACAAGCTGTAGCTTAATTTTATCTTATTTACTAGTAGCTGGCAGTACACTGGCCTTTCTCTTTCACAGGTGACTCTTTTAAACCCAAGCTCTATAATTTGCACTAATCATGACTTAGTTTCTTTTGTTTGTTTGTTACATCGTTATCATCATGATTAGCTCTTACACATATGCTGTTTTACAGTTAGCTGCTGTTTGGCTGCATGGTGCATGAGGCACATTGTCCTGGTAAGCGTCATTAACTAATATAGACCTCACAATGGGATCAGTTACACTTCCTAAAAAAGCAGACCCTGTGCAAGTCCAGAAGCCTACAATAAGTGTTATCTGTGCCTTCCTCTGCTTTCCCCCTTACTATACATGCTCTACCAGTCTCTCTGTACATACGCAATTGTGGAAAAAGGCTGCAGTAAAGTTTGTCTTTAGAGATTCTGCCAAGTAAAATGCAGAGAGACTCAGTATTAGGGCATGAAACACAGAAAAATAAGGATTAGATCCTCCTCCTTTTAAGCTTTCCCAGCACTTTGTTGGCTCTGTTTCCATCTCCCTTACAAATAAATTATATTTTTTAATCACATAGGCCATGTTGATACTATGGCAACAATTGCTATGGAGATGTAGTGCTGATGACAGAACCCAGCTAGCCATGAAAATGTTTTTCCCTTTTCCTTCCCTCCCACCCCTTCAAGTTAGAGTATTAACTTGTGGTTACAGTGCAAGACTAGTTTCTGTCCTCCCCTCCACATACTAACAAACGGTAAAATCTGACATACCTAGAGCTTTCCTTTGTCCTAAAGCACCAGAGAATCACCAAACTGTGTGTGTGTATGAGTGTGTGCGTGTACATATGAATGAGGGGGCATTAAAGAAGCTACTGAGTAACCAAACCAATATTCACGTGCTGACCAATTATAGTTGATTGTCCAAAACCATGAGAGACGATGGGCTGAGCATTTATCAGATAATGAAAGCTCTAAGATAAACTGAGAGACTTTACTACGTTTTTAACAATCAAATTGGTAACTCATGGACTGGATGTTCAGTTGTACTGGACAGACACAGATCCATGCTCTTGTGATCCATGCCAAGTGTGCCCATGGCTAGGGTAAGGCTAGTGGTAGATGAGGGCTGTATTCAATATGTGAGGAGGCTTGTGGAGGAGATAAGGCCACCTGAAAGGGTTAAAAAGCCTGGCCACAAGTGTCTGCAGTACAAAGTGCCAGCATCTACTGTAAAATGAAGGTTCATTTAAACTAAGAAGTGTAAGAAACGCACCTGCCTGGCAGGAGAACAGCATCCTCGTTAGGGTTATTAGTTCAACTGCTAATGACAGTGGTCTGCTTACAACTAGGTTGGGTGTGTTTAATTGAGCCTTTTTAATCTGCTGTCGATTCTCTGGTGAGAGGAAGAAGAAAGCTCTCACAGGAATGTCTTGCTTCTATTAACCAAGGCAAGGGTGGCAGCACCCCAGGCTGAGGTGCGCAGGTCTCTCAGAGAAAGAACATGTTGGAACAGCAGCACTTAACTATAAAACACCCTGAAAACTCAGCCTCGAGTCCACCCTTCCCTGCAGACAAAACCAGGATTTACATTCTCTGCAGGACACGGTCCAGACTAACTTATGGTCTACCCTTTAATAGAGCAAAGCCGATTCCAGGATTCCTTCCCTCTTGGCCCTACCAAGGGAAATGGAAAAGCAAGTAAACATTACGCTGTCAGTGAGAGGCATGTGAATTTAATTTCAATGGGATGTTCCACTTAACAGAAGAGCTTCAGAAGGGTCTTGCACGGGCTCGAACTGGAGCTTACAGTTGTCTTGAACAGTCTGGTTGAATGAATGCCTCTGCTGCCAACGGTAACTGTAAAACAATGAAAAGAACAATTCTCTGCTTATCAGGCTCTGAATGTGGAAAAATAAGCTGAAAGAATAAGTGTTCATTCTGGTGCTGAGTATGAAGGCACAGCTAAAGTGCAATTAGAGTGAACATTACTGATTTTTGTTGGTTTTGGATTGCTTTTGGCAGTCCTCAGCACTGTACACTGTTGTGTGCTGGGCTTTAAATCAAATGAAGTTCTTTGTTCCTACTATACAAATGCAAACAGTGCCTTTTTCAATGGGCATTTGTCATTGCTAAATTAAATATGTATATATGGTACTTTTCCAGCATTCAGAAAAATACTCTCCATATTGATCCATAAAGTATTGCAGGGCTCCACTGTTTTGCAAGGATACAAACAAGGCACAGTTGATGAGTCCTGTAGCTTGCAAAACTGTGAAAGGATTGTTTTAGAAGATAAATTTGCTTCATCCCATTGTTGAGTGTGTGTGCGTGTGTGCATCTGCATAAAGCATGTTTTGTAATCAAATTAAACCTTACTAACACTTAGCAACATTTCTTCTTGTGTGTTTGTGTGTTAGGAAACATTTATATTTTGTTTTGTTTGTGGTTTTTGTTTGGGTTTTTTTTTTGTCATTAATCCATAAAACCATTAATCTGCCTTTTTCTTTCATTTTCAGTTCGGGTTTCCTGTAGAACCTTTCCCTTCACACCAGAAGCGAATGCCCCCACATTTGGTTAACATGCAGCTATGCCATTGTGCCTGTTTGCTCACCTTTACTCATTGCTCCCTTCCTGCGCTCACCATTTTGTTTTAAGCGAGAGTCCACACCGTTGGCTGTTGTCGGTTATGGTTGTTCTTGTGAAGAACTCAGCAACAGCCTACGTGGAACTGGCAAGAGATGCTCATTGCTGACACCTCCTCCCTTTGGGCAGCAGCAGGCTCGCAGACCTAGAGTCCCCTCTTTTCATTGCTCAGCTCTTTGCCTCTCCTCCTCCATGTGCAACGGCTGCATGGCAGCAGAGCGTGGCTGCTTGGTGCTGAGCGTTCAGCATCTCGGGGGACCAATGCTGCCATGGGCTGGGACATGCTGTCTCAAGAGACTGGCTGCCCTCTCCCCTTATTAATTTGCCTCATTAATGCCTCATTACCCTCATTACCCCCCTGCGCTGCCTTGTGTGACTCAGTTTTAAAGGACTTTTTGACATCCTCACAGGCATGGGCCTGAGTCCAAACCTCTAGTCCCCAGCCTTGGGGGATTCTCCAACTTGGATCCACGGTCTGCAACTAAGTGTTCTCTGAATGCTGCAGGGGTCACGAAGGATCTCTTGCCTTGTCTCCCTCTCAGTGTGCTGGCCTGGATGCACATCCTGGATCCAATCTCAGGGAAAGCTGGTCACCTTGCTGTACATACCAGTGTTGGTGAAGAAAGATGATGATGTTTGACTTTCTTCTCAGTGATTCCAACCATTTCTGGTTTTAATGCAAAAATTACTACCTTTTTTTTAATTTGGCATCTGTTTAGAAGTGTACAGGTGCTGGCAGGTTGCTTCTCATATTTTCCATTCAGCAAAAGCCTTGTTTTACTGCAAGATTTGCACTAAAAAGGAGGGTGTTTTGCTCACTGGGGCCACGAGTCCACTCTGGCCAAGTGCAACTGTGGTTTGCCTGCAGGTGTCTTCATTGTGTATTTCTGGATGAGTTTTGTTTTTAAATAAAGACTTGAGACAGTGAATTCTGGTTAACATTTACTTCTTTTATTTTTGTTTTCTTTGCCCTTCTTTTACAGTAACCCATGGCTCTGTACTGAGTAATTACCCCTGAATACAATGGGCTGGAATGGACCTTCATTTACTTGTTAAATCGGAGGGTCTAATAAAATGTGACAGCATTTCAGCTGTGACCTTTCCATGGTGTTACCCTTGCTCTCTCCTATATCCTCATTGTGATTTCGGCTTTGCTATGTACTGGTGGTTATTGCTTTTATTAAACGATGTAAAATTAGTCCTAGAGAGGCTTAGGATGCTGCAGCTTTAGATCTTACTATTTTTTTTTTCCCCTACAATTAACGGATTCCCCTTTCTCCTGGTCCCTCTCCACCCTGATAGATAAGGGATGTCAAAATAAGTTCTGTGAGTTATTTTTGCTGGCAAAATAACAGCGCAGATTATTTATTGGTGACGTTAAAATAACACCACCTTAGTTTAATTATCCCATAGTTGAGAGATAAAAAACTCTTTTCTCCTTATACTTGGTGTCATTCTCAGGACATCATCTATCTTTTTTAATTTGCTTTTATTTTTTCTTTTGCTAATTCATGCTACCTGAATACCAGCATGTAATCCTCATTTCCACTTCAGACTTGCTCCTTGTGCACTGTGTGCAGGCTGAGTTCTCTGTAAGTGGGTGAACCCACATGTCCCGACCCTGCTGAAAGATCAGGCTGCATGCTACCAAATAGCTTCAACAAAATGCCTTAAACCCCAGGGTTTTCAGACGATAAGCACACCTCCGACCCAGCTGGGATAGGTAATGCTGGGTTTAGTGCTTAGCATTTCACTAGAAGGGTGGTCTGGGGGCTGCAGAAGCCTCATGAACAGTGTCTGTGTACAGCACATGAGTCCAGCTGGCTGTGCACAGCAGCAGCACACCCTGTGCAGCAACCCAGGACTAGCAGTGGTCTGTCCGCCCTCCATTTCCAGCAGTCAAGGCAGTTAAAACTCTTGATTGCAGCGTATTTTCTCAGGTATTCTCTTTCACCATGAATACAGTTTTATTTCCCATAAGTCTTTGACTGTTTTGGTTTTGGGGTTTGGTTTTGGTTTTTTAAGCAAGTTAAAATCATTTGAATATCTACTTCTTCCTGTATTGTAGACTGTTGGCCTGCTCCCCAGACCAATCCGTATCAGTCTGTCTGTGATTTGAGCAACCTGCTCTAGTGGAAGGTGTCCCTGCCTGTGGCAGGGGGTTGAAACTGGATGATCTTTAAGGTCCCTTCCAACCCAA
>JANEMJ010041016.1:0-10227 GCA_024361745.1 Cacatua alba
GGTCCGGCGGGGTGTTGAGGGGGAGCGGCGCTGCGCGGCTCAGTGGAGCGGGATGCCGGTGGTGCCGCAGCTGGGACCGGAGGGGCTGGAAGCCGGCTGCCGGGCTGTGCACTGTGGTGGCCCGGGGCCGGACTGCAAAGCTGGGCGGGCAGCGGCTCCCCGGGTCTTCGTGCCCGGCTCCTGCCCCGTCGCCGCGGCTGGGCGCTGCTGCCCGCCGGAATCCTTCGGGCATCTCCTGCGGGCCCTCCAGGGCGGCCGGGCTGGGTTGTGCGGCCTCAGGCGCCGGCAGGTGCTCTGGCTGTGCCTGGGCAGGATGGAGCGGGCAGGCGAAGGCAGCCGGGCCCCTGCGGGTGCTCTTGGGCATCAGTCTCCCGGGGGAAGGAGCTTCGTGGCAGTGCGGGCATCGCGTCCGAGTCTGGCGGGGAGGAAAAGTGGATACACGAGGGTAGCCCAGCGCAGAGCCGTTCCGGTCAGTTAGTTTGGTTAGCGTTTTGGGTAGCGTGCTCTGCGCTTGCTGCTCAAGGACAGTGTATTTTGGTCAGACGAAAGGTCCGTGAGTTCTAGCATACTGTTTGTCAGAGGCCATCACGAGATGCCAGGGCAGTGGTAGCACATGTCCAGTCTCCAGGCAGTTTTGTAGCTTGGCTTCATCTGTGTTGAATACCTCTGTATGGCTATTTACTTGGTGAACTTTAATATACGCAGCCCAAATGCCGTCGTACACCTTCATTCTGTGCCTTGGAAGCAGGACATTTCTCTGTTCCCAATGGATTCTGTTATCTTTTTGTTGCCACAATGAAATGGGGATTGTTCTCCCTCTTTTGTGCCTCCTGGCTTGAGCCGCTTTCCCACTGCTATGTTAGGTTAAGAGAAGATGTGTCTCTTCTCTCCCCTTTGCTCCAAGTGTTCAGGCTCCCAGTGTGATCCATCAGTGCTTGTGTGTTGAGGGCTGTGTCCTGTGGGTCAGATGGATTGTCCTCGTGGTCCATCTTATAGTAATCCTCATCTAAGAATTGACTTGGAGGGGTGGAGCATTGGCCAGAAGAAAGAAACACAGCGCAGGGGTGTATGCGAGAAAAGTTATGGTGAAAGGTTTGTGAAAGCAAGCCTTCATTCAGGTTTTATTACACTTCCACTTAAAGGTGAAGTAATGTTCCTCTTTCTTGTGATATCAAAGTGAGGGGGAGGGAAGAGGAGAGGGAAAAAAAATCCTAAATATGTGCCTTTGAAAATGTGTTTTGACAAGTTTGACGTGGTTTTATCTGAGGCTGCATTTTGGGGGGAGGCAGGGAAAAGGGACAAAGATCCTTGAGAAGAGTTGGCTATTTTCCTGTTCTGACAGTTTGCTGGATGTCTGCTGTTACAAGAGGAAAAGTCCATCCAGAGTCCCTGCAAGCTTTCTGAGTGTGGGTTGTTTGTTTTGGGGTTGGTTTTTGGTGGTGGTGGTGTGGGGGGTTTTTATGTAAGTAATACTCCTGTTCTCCGTACAAGGGTGAAGCTGAAGCTGTGTTTGTCGGGATCGCCCAGGCCTGTTAAGCTGTTTGCTTGGAGCGATGGTCCAGAGGCAGCAGTAGGTGGTGGGCAGAGCGTTAGTGGAAGCATGCTGCAGTGGGAAGTGAGATGTCACCTTGCCATCTTGTGATGCAAGGTGACAGGGTGCATAAGAAGCCTCTGGAACAAGGATCGAGCATCTCGGGCATTTCTGTTGCCCCAAAGACCTAAGTCTGCCCCAGTTACTCAGGAGGGATGATGCCATTTTAACTGGCAGGTCTGCACTGTCTGCCAGGACAGCTGATGTTAAGCTGGGTCTTCAGCCCTTCCTGGGGGTCAGATGTTATTACCAAACCTAGCCAAAAAAAAAGAGAGGTGGTTGGATTTTTTTGGGCTAGTTTGTCACTTGTCATTTGAGGAGATGTTCTGATCTGTTAAGTTGAAAACTTTCTGTGGCATCTTACCATCTGTTTCTTTCTTTTTCAGGGCTGGTTAAAAACTTATGGCTACTTACTTCCATCTGACAGCCAAATGTCAGCCTCACAGTCGGGCAAAGCTGTGCAGTCTGCAGTTGCCACTATGCAACAGTTTTATGGGATCCCAGTAACAGGAGTTTTGGACCAGACAACTATTGAGTAAGATTAACATAGGATAATTTTGTCTTTCCCTTTCTTAACTCATTGTCATATTCCCTGGGTAATTATTCCAGCTGTGAGAAGTCCTCAAAAGGGATAGATTTAAGGGGCTCAGCAAGAGAAATGTTGATTGTGAAAAGGTGTCCCTAACGAAAACACCTTTTCTCTTTGCCAACACTACTGTTTGGGAGTGTGAGGGGAAGTTCTTGTTAAATGTTGTTCTTTTGTACATAGATGCCCATTGCTGATGCATAGGCAAAGCATGAATCCTGTGAGCTTCTGAAAGAACAGCAAGGGTTTAATTTATTTTCATCTCTGTCCAGATTTAGGTGCAAATCTGGCTCCAGACATGGCTTTTAATATATTTCTTAAATAATTGGAGTTGTGGATCTCCATAGATGCTATTTGTGGCGATCTGTAGTCTGAGCTGAAGTGAGTTGTTGTAGTCTGATGCCAATAGTCAAGACTATGTAGCTGTGGATGGTTGCCATTTATTGGACATCAGATGTTCTCTGATGTATGTTGACCATGTATATTGTTTGTGAGCGATGATTTGATAGCACAGAAGCATTGGTCTAAATCACCAAGGCTGGAGGGACTTTGTTCTTTAAAGGACTTTGTTCTTGAATGTATACTGTGAAGTGTGGTGTGCAAGTGGTGGTCTGGCATGGAGCAGTGTTTGTTGCTGCTACTGCACTGGCTTTTTGTTGTCTGATTGCCTGGATGTTCTGTACTGGTTGAATATGTTTGCTGTTGGTCTGGACTAGGGGAGCATCTGTTGACTAAAGGGGGATGCAGATATGGTCTTACTAAAGCTTTCTGGGGGAAAGAAGCATCTCATAGTGAGCAAAAAAAAAAGAATATACAAATAATAGAACATGCTTAGCCCTGCCGGAGAGTTTTTCTTTTGCCATTTTCTTACTGCATTAGCAGACCCTTTTAGAGTGTGCTCTGCCTAGTTCTTCATCTCTCCTATTGTGGCACTCTGATGGCAAAAGGGACATGTTAACAAAAAAGGGGGCACGAAGTAACTAAATAGCGTGAAGAACAAAGGGGTTTGGTTGTATGCCTTCCAGACTACAAGAGGGAGAAACAGGATAAATGAGTGAATTGGGCAGAAAAGGATCATCCTGGAAAGGGAGTGCCTCTCCAGTGAATGTAATGTTCTCTTAGCTCACAGGAAAAGCTCCTTGTTCTCCCTTGAGGGATAGAGAAAATCCTGTTGTTTTGCTGTTCAAATGAGTTGAAAATGAGATGCGTTTTAAAGGTGGGGATTTTCCATCTGATATCTCTGCCATCAGTAACACAGTTTGCAAGTGAATGCTGAAGCAGAGCCAGAAAGCAAGGTTGTGTATCTGCAGTTGGTGTGTAGAAGCTAGCAGTCAGGATGCTGATGAGTTGGAAGGGGATAGGGGAAGAAGGGGTTATGATATTGGGGTGCTAGTTTGGAAAGTTAGGGAGCTGCTTCTGCTACCCTGTGAGTGAGAGGGGAAGGGAGCAAACTGTATGTGGGGTTCCCTGCTTTAGTAAGTGAAAGTATTTTTCTGGAGGAAAGGAAGATCTTTCCCATGTTTTAGTGAATTAGTATGTGGGCAGGGGTTGATTGGTGCATGAACACCCAAAGGCTGATGGGGGAAGATGGTTCCCCTCTTCTGAAACTCAAGTCTCCAAAGGCTTGAAACCTCAGGTGCAGCCAGATGCAAGTGTGCTTTGCAGGTGTGAGGTTGTTCTACCTCCATCTGTCCTGAATCAGTAGGTCCATGTTTTGCTTGGCAGGATGGAGCAGGAGTACCTACCTGGAAACTCCATGAAAGGAAAGAAAGGTCCTAATTGCTCTTAGCAGTGAGCCTCTAATTTGAGTTGGAGGGCCATGGCTGGCTGGGCCTTGTTGGGCTGTCGCTTCCTCAGACCTGGTTGTGGAAGCTGAGCAAAAGGAGAAGAGCTGACAAGGCGGGCTGGCTCTGAGAGCTCTGAATTACTCAGACATTTGCTAAACTGTTGTTTCAGTCTCTGTTATAAGTTTTGATAATTGCAATTACAAATTTTTGTCACTTCTTTCGGTGCCATAATCTCTACCCCTTGAAAGTCACTTTAGAATCAGTCAGAATGTGAAGTTATCATTTTCTGTGGTTTATTTGTTAGGGAACGGGTTCTGCATGTTCTGTTTACTCTTATTATGGGAGCCTAAAGTTCTTCGTCTCTTCCCCACACGCCTCCAAACCCTGAGCTTGTTCTTTCCTCCAAGACTGGTAACCAAGTGTATGAAAGTTACCATGCAGGTGCTGCCAGTGGGAGTGGGAAATGGGAAGGAACACCACCACTGGTGCTCTTTACTGGTACTCAAAAAGAAGGTGGGGTGGAGGTCCATTTGGCAGCGGGGCTGCCTTGAGGTAGGAGGTTGAGTTATATAGTTTTCTGTAAGGAGAGTGGGTGACAGTGTGTAACAAGGCCTCCTCATACCCTGCAACTGACAGTGCCTCAACAAACTTTGTGTCTGCCTGCAGCTAGTGGGTTGAGTTGTAATTTTGCTCAGCAGCTAGGCAAGGATATAGTCCTGGGAGTGTGCTGGGACAGAAGACACGATGGCACCTAACAGAAGTGGTTACTGTTGTGTTCGTTGTAATCAATCTCATGGCCCTAGAGGGAATCAAGAAATAGTCTTGTGTTGGAAGTGTAATGTGCTTTGTCTTGAGCCTTTTGTGTGGGTCCCTCACCTCAGGATGCAGGACAGAGAGTAACCGCAAGTTCAAGTCTGAATCCTGCTTCAGGTAATTGTGGTGTTGTTTCTGATGTGATGTGTTTTGATAAACGCCCTGGAACACAGAAAGGGTTATCCAAACTGCTCAATAGAGAATGGCTCTCAAAAAGCTCAGCTAAAGATCAGTGGCAGCAAGCTACAGCTTTGTGATTATTTTGCCATAGATCTGCCCTGCTGAGAAAAGAAGAGATGGCTGGACTTGTACCCTGGCCCATGATTAGACATGGGCCCATGTGTCTGGGAAGTAAGTTGAATCAGGGAACTGATCCAGAGAAACATTCTCAGCTTGACAGGAAATACCTAGGAGGATACAAGCTACAGTAAGCCTAACATCTCTCTAGCAAAGTGGTAGAAGCAATGCAGAAGAACACAAATAAAGGACACTTGAAAAAACACAGTGTATTGAAGTTGAATTAATATGGCTTTTCTAAAAGCAAACCTTAGATGTACCACTTTTCTTTGAAGGTGGCAGCAGTTGTGTGGGCAAGACAGATCTGATTTCTGCAGGTTGCTTAGATTTCTGAAAGACATACTGTACTGATAAATGTAAGCTCCTGTAAGTGGGGAAGTTCCATGCCAGCTTCACATACACAGCTTGGGCTCTTGTCAGGTACAGTACAATATGTATAATAGCTCTCCTTTGCTCTGTTCTTGGTGGGGAGAAGATGACAGATGACTGCGCTGAGATTTGTAAGCACCTGTAGTTTTTACATATAGGAAGTGGACTAAGGAAAGGTCAGCTGAACTGGGAGCAGGTACGTGTGCTGTGAAAGGATGTTCTTGTGAGACTGTACAAAGCAAAATGTTTCTTTGGTTTTTATTTAAAAGGTGTCCCAGAAAGAAGTCTTGTAAAGCATCTACTGGTGAAAGGAAGACACCCCCTTCCTGAAGGTGTGAGGCTAATAATTTTGATAGAGATGTACATTGTTTAGGCTCAAACATGTGGGCACACATAGACTACTTGCAGTTGGAGTGCTGCAGTTGATGGAGGAATGTCTTCATTTGAGGGCCAAAAGTTTTTCCCTGGGTGGCCAGGGATGTAGGGAAGTCCTGCTGAGGAGAGGGGAGAGAATTTGGTGTCCTGTGTGAGAAATCTGCCAGGATGGGCTACGATGCTCTTCTTGTGTGACCTGGCAGTGGCATGTTTCTTCATTACCTGCCTGCAGTGTGTTCTTAAGGTGTTGTGTCACAGTGGACACTAGTCTTTGCTATCAGAGTGAGTGGATCAAATGCATAAAATGCCTGAGGAATGGCAGTGGCAATGTCTTCAGCAGCAGCCACACAGGAGGCTGAGGGCAGTGCCAGAAGGCTGTGGTCGAAGACTGCTTGTGTTATTCCTGGGCTCTGGTCTCCTGTCCTGGGCTGCATTGCAGAATCCTAAAGAATGTGGCTGGAACCTTGGAGATCTGTAGTTCTGCTGTTCCTGTCCCTGTCCCTGTTTACTTTTTCCCCTGCTGCCACATGCAGTGATGGGCAGATTGGTTCCTCCATAAGCCACTTCTGCCTTCTCTGGAGTGTGCCCACACCAGCAAATGGGATAGTATTCTGAGGTACAGTCTGTTTCTCCTTGTCAGAAAACCATTCAGGTTGGAAGGGACCTCTTGAGACCATTTACTCCAATCCCCTGCTCAAACAGGGACAGCTAGAGCAAGTTGCCCAGGACCATGTCCAGTAGGGTTTGGAATACCTCCAAGGATGGAGGCTCTACCAGTTCTCTGGGCAACCTATGCCAGTGTTTGACTCCCTCCAGCTGCTGCAAGAAATAAGCAAAAGGTCTGTTAAGACTGAAGGTAAAGGAGGTAGGGGAGAAGACCTGACATCTCTGGTAATAGTGCATGGATACCTGTGCAAGGGACAGCATTCTTTGCTCTTCCAGTCTACCTGACCATAGAGGCAAGAGTTTCCTACATCATGAGAGACATCAAAACAGTCAAGGATTGTGCGGGAAGACCTAACAGAATTTGTGCTGTGGTTGGTCTGTTCTTGTTGTTACAGGTGAAAGCCTTAGTCTTATCTGGGAGGGTCATGTTAGCACTTGTTCAATCTTATCTAGTAAGTTATGAATTGAAGGGTTTCTTACTTGCGCAGGAGCACTTTAACAAATAGAGAGAGGGTAGAGGAGGTGATAGATGAGTTTGATCCCAGTGCACACACACATGCAGTTTTAATCTGGGTCTCTTTTGTGGCATTATCATCATTAAGCTCTTGTTAAGCATAAAGGCTACCTAATCTGGTATGTCTGTTTTCAAAAGGAAAAATTAATTCCTTTTGGTATGCAGAGGTGTGTGGGTTGCCAGCAGAGGTAGGGTGTACAGCTCTGTGCAGAGAGGGTAAACCCGAGAGAGGGAAGACTGAGCCCTTCTGGTGTCTGCATTGGCCATCCTTCAGAGGTCTTCCATTCATCCCTGAATTCTTTTGAGTCTCTCTTCCAGACTCTTTTTTAGCTTGCTTTTTCTTTCCTTCTTTTCCCTTGCAGGTGGATGAAGAAGCCTCGATGTGGAGTTCCAGATCATCCCCACCTCCGCCGTAGCCGGAGGAAAAAGCGGTATGCACTAACTGGACAAAAGTGGAGGCAGAAGCATATAACCTACAGGTATAGTCCACTCCCTGCCCCTTTTTGTTTGGGGGAAAAAATGTTCTGTACTACTTTGCTACTCAAATTTTGTAAGTACTTTTAGAACCTGGGGTTTTCTTGTAATACCTGGTTGAGGCTTTCATTCTGACAACATGATGGAGGGGAACCCTCAGAGCACTGGAGTAACTGCAGAGTCTGTTCTCAATTAGAAAATAACTGATCAGCAAAGATGCCTAAATCCCAGTCACCCACTGTGTAATTTTAGCAGGAAAATCCTAGTAAGCCCCATTCTGTTTCCTTGGAAATCAAAGGATCTAGCTCTTAGGTTATGTGTCTTCTTCAACAACCCATTAAAGCAGAAGGAACATCATTGTCTAAAGGTGTGATACTTTCCCTCTAATAATTTGCAATTTATTCCTGAATATCTATTTTTGCAGAGGTTTTGCTTCTGCTCATGTGGTAGAACTCTTGCTTTTGTCCAGACTTAGGTCTGCTGAGGCAATATGTTGAAGTGGGCTACAGGTATCAAGTGGGCGTTATGTAGTGAGGGTTGTTTCCCAGAGATGTGTTTTGTTTGTCATTTAGGCCTTTAGCATTTGAAAGGCAATTGCTGAATTATACCAATGGAAGTTTCTGACAATAATAATATAACTTAAATAAAATTAGCCCTCTCCCCCCCCCCCCCAGTTGAAAGTGTAGCCTTTTATTTTGTTTTTGAAGGGGGGAAAGGAGTTTGCAGAAGAGTAAAAATGAGGAGTGTAGACCTTAAGGAGAAGATATGGGTGAGCAAGGCTAAGACAGAAAGGAAGTATGTGGTGAAGAGGGAGAAATATGAGTGACCAGCATGGGGAAGGTGCCAGAATGTGTAGGAAGAGATATGATGGTGTGAAGGGAAAGAGAATCAGGGCCCAGGGCACTCTATTGCTTTTGCCAATAGCTACGAGCAAGGAGGAAGAGAATTCTTCCAAGTAACAGTTGGGGGCTGCAGAGACGAGGAGGAGGGACTTGTTCAAAGCTTCCTCCAATAATCATTCCCTTAAATTGTAAAGGTACTCCTTGTGTATGTGGACATCTGAGAGTTAGATCCTGCTTCTAACCTATTCTGGGCCTTAGGGAAAACTGGTGTATAATCATATAAATAAAGCATATCTTCAGCGTACGCATTACCTCAGGAAGCAGGTTGGCAGATGGCTTCACTTCTGCCATTGTCAAACTGCTAGTTGTTTAACTTCCCACTCTCAGTATTTGTAGTGTGCGAGTCAAGTGATAGATGTTCTCTTTTACCACTGAATGTATTACACTGTCTTCATCTGTCAATCATTATAGTAAGTTGAGACAGTTTCATTAAAGACTGAAAGTTGTTTCCGTGGCAGATATTTCATATTCATAGAATCACAGAATGGTTTGGATTAGAAGGGACCTTAAAGCTCATTCATACACTGGGTTCCGTTTTAGCATGATAATTTCAGACAAAATCTGAAGTAATTTACATTTTTAAACTAGGTTACTTGGCTGTCTGCACCAGGATTTGAAAGGTTGTCAGGTTTTTAAGAGGTGATGCAAGATCAACCCAACTATTGGGAAGATTCTTATTAATAAATGTAGACTTCAGATCAGGACTGTTGTTCTGTTGGTAACAAAACTTATTTGTCACAGCAAAACTTTTTGTGCACAAAGCAGTGTCTGTAAAAATAAAGATCCTTTGGAAATGTGTAGATGTGGCTATGTATTGGAATTATATTAAGTCTGTCATGTATTTTGCAAATTTAAACAGCCCTTCTTTCTCATTCACACAGTGTACACAACTATACCCCCAAAGTTGGAGAGATCGATACAAGGAGAGCCATTCGTCAGGCATTTGATGTTTGGCAGAGAGTGACACCACTTACCTTTGAAGAGGTCCCTTACCATGAAATTAAAAATGACAGAAAGGAGGCAGATATTATGATATTTTTTGCTTCTGGTTTCCATGGAGACAGTTCTCCGTTTGATGGAGAAGGTGGATTCCTAGCTCATGCTTACTTTCCTGGACCAGGAATAGGAGGAGATACTCACTTCGATTCAGATGAGCCGTGGACCCTGGGGAATTCTAATCATGATGGTAAGAACACAGGTCATTTCTCAAAGCAAGTATAAGTTGACTAGACATACTGACATGCGTTGAACTAGAAAATACTTGGGTAGTGGAGCTTTCACCTCCCGTACAATGGTTCAGACATTTTCTAAAACATGTATTCTATCTTAAATGGGTCAAGAACTTTATTAGTAAGTTCTTGACTCTGCATGCCTCTCTGCACATGTGTGAGTGTTGAGGAGTGAACAAGAGTGTGTCTCTGCTGGCTTTTTACATCTCTCAAGATTTGGACCATAGTTGCTACAGAAACCATGGCTCTGGGAGGCAAAAGGTGAACAAGAGAGTGTAAATGCTGTAGCTCATGGAATAATTAACAAGAGCACTTAGAGTTGGTTGTAATGGTGAAGAGAAGGCTAAGAGAGTGAAGACATTTGAATGTCAAGTCCTTTTGATCCATGTTTGTTTTCTTACAGTCCGAGTATGGTCATAATTTGTCCCCCAGAGGTTTGGGCTGGCTGATTTGTTAAGGAGGACTGTTCTTCCTTAAGGACGACTGTTCTTCCTTAAGGACAACTGTTCTTACCATATTAAGCAATGAAGAGTTTCGGCATCTTTCTAGCTTTATCTTTCTCTCTAATGACAATGAGCACTTTCTAATCTCTTTTCAAACCTTTGGTTGAGGATAGTGATGACT
>JANEMJ010041016.1:10327-25478 GCA_024361745.1 Cacatua alba
AGCTTTATCTTTCTCTCTAATGACAATGAGCACTTTCTAATCTCTTTTCAAACCTTTGGTTGAGGATAGTGATGACTTGTAAAGTTTAAGTTAGAAAACCAGAATTTTACAGTGGCCTCATAAACTATCACTCTAATTTCCCTAGTCTTAATGATTTGGGAAGGATAATGTGGCTTTAAACCTTTAGGAACTCAAAATCACAATTTGAAACATTTTATAAGGGTTAGAAGTGCACTTGGAATGTAAATCTGGCTTGATTTTTAAACTGTATAAAAACATAGTAGCATTGTTGTGGCCATGACATCTAAGGACATACGCAGAGGTAATGTCTTTGATTAGGCCAGCCGTGTAGTTTGAGGAGAAAAGCTTTCAGGCATGCAAGCCACCTTCAGGCCTGACCTAAAAGTGACAGCTTTCTTTCAGAATGGAATGCACATTGAGATCCCTCAGTATCTATCAGAGCATCTTTGAAAGGAAACAGAGCTGTCAAGTTCAGTGTGGGAATGCTAATTTGTAGGAAAGCATAAATGTTATATTTGTCTTCTCAGGTTAAGAGAAGTAATGTTTCCTGGCATGTTTAAACATAGGCAAAGAAAGAGAGAGGTTATGGCCTATGGGATGTGAAGGGGGGGAAAGTGTGGAGAGTGTGGGAGGTTATGGTGTGGCAGAGAAGCAGTGTCTTGCTATCTTGAATGTTAACTAATTTTTATTCCTAGGTTTGTGGCTGGAGGGTAGTTTGTGGGTTTTTCTTGAGGCTCAGAATTGGCAGTCAGAGTCAAGTGATTACCTTGTGAGAGCTGCTTTTGCAGCAGTTGGGTGTATTTGTGCTGTGTAAGTGGTGTGTTGAGTTCGGTCTGGTCTCAGTAGTTATTTGATCTCAACTATGGTGTGTGAGGGTGGCTTGTGTGCTGGGTATGACTTCCCAGGTAAGCTCATGTATGAGACCTGGGAGTGCTGGTATCTGGGACAGAAGCAAAGTCCTTATAGGAAGGTTTTGACAAGTTGTACAAGTTCTTCTCTTTTCTCTTTTTCCACACAAAAAGCTTCCTTCTGATGACTAGCAAGGTTGGGAGGCAGCTTAAAGAATGGTAGGGATGGCTCTGGGGAAAACTTTCTACTGGGTAGAATGTTCTAACATAGATTATTCTACAATTCTATGATTATCACTTTTTTGAGTTATTTTTAATAGTTTTTAGGATGTTGTTTGAGAGCAAATGAGTTTGTTTTTATAAGAGCTATTTCTTATGCAGTATCCATGGGACTCTTTCAAAACCATGATGTACTTCTCTGGTGTGCTGAGTGACTGTCATGAGTAGTGTCCTCAAAATGCATGTAGTTGGTATTTGCGGGGTTGATGGGCACTCTGAGTGTGAAAACTGATAGAAGAGTTGAAATTGCCATTTGGGAAGATAAATGTCATTTGTGTATTTTCAAATAACTGAGCTACATAAACTGGTAAAATAACCTCTTTTAAAAATCACCAGTGGGGATGTTGAGAATGGTGGAATCATGTTTGTTCTGTTCACCTGGGAGAGTGCTGATGATAGGGAATGTCCTGTGTTGAGGATGACAGGATAAGCCTGTAGTCAGAGCATTATAGATGTTCATGTTAAATGCAAAGAATTTGGTTTTGCCTGTGTTCTTAGCTTTGGTATGCAAATGTGAAAATGTCCTGTCTCCTCATTGTATGATCCAGGCCCTTTTAGGAGGGTTTTTCCCTCCTGTTTCACTATTCCTTGTCATTGGAGTTCCTACTAGCTCAATATTCTCACCTCTGATGTGTTTTACTTGAAATACTGTTAGCAGGTCTTAAAGAGTTTCTTCTTGGTCAGAGGTTTCCTGCACTGTTATCTGTTCACTGCCTTTTTTTCACTGCAGTAAGGTATTAGTGAGGACAATGTTGCCTTTTTAACAGGAAGTATCTCTTCAAATCAAGGTTTTGCTTGTCCTTATGATAGATATTTTGGGGCTATGGAGATGTTCAGTCTGGAACTGAAGAAATTGCTGAATGAGAGAATAAAAATACCCTACCAGTAGATCAGTAGCAAAGCTCTCATTTATTCACGTGCAGAAAAGGAACTGTTTTGGCCTTTCAGCATCCATTCAATGATTATAGAAACCTTAAAGTAGCCATGAAGTAACAATAGTATCTTTACATCAACCTGTAAAATATAACCATGTGAAACATTCCATTCCTGACAAGAATGTGTATCAATTGAAGGCAAAATATGAATAGTCTGCCTCAAAGCTTTCAGCCTTGCAACAATTGTAAAGGTAAATCTCTGGTCAGCAGAGCAGGATGCTGAAACTGGCACCATATGTCCTGAATATTTGGCTGATCCATTTAGTCCATAGAGTTTCATTACAAACCAGTAAGATCTAAAGCTTTGCTTTTGTAGGTCTGCATTTGTCCTACTGTGTTACTGTAGAATTTCAGTAGGTTTATGTTTGGATGCAGCTGCCACCCCACAGAAGATCTGTTCTGGAGTCTTCGCCAGCAGTGCAGTTTATTACGTGGAGAAAAGTGAAACATATCACATGAAGCCTCCTCCTGTCAGAAAAAAGGAAGAATGATTTGAACAGATCTGTCTATGAAAACTGATTTACACATGGAGAATGGGATATATCTTGTTGATGAAAGCTTCTACCTTGTAAAGATACCTTGTGGTAACCCACTAGGGTTCATTCGCAATTTTATCACACCAGCTACTGGGTAGTTGGGATTTATGTAGTCATCATTCTTCATGTTCGTTGTTATTACACTGATTTTGCCTCTTGTGGACAGCATGACCATTACCATGTCCCTTAAAATTATTAGTATAATCATGATAGCTATGATTCTGTTGGTTGTCTCTCTGAGACTATAGTGGTAGGGCACTTGCACCAACATTTCTGTTGTCTTCTGCTGTGAAGAATGGACCTGTGTAGGCTTTCAAAGTGAATGCAAAGTTTCCTTCCCCCTTGATATTAGTTACAGTTCTACTCATGCATTCAGTTCCTTTAGCTAAGTAATGCTGTGCTTTCAATTCATAATTGTTGATTTATTATCTTAATTGTACTGCCTTGTCTGACATTCCCATAAGCAAGCTGTGGAAGATTAATTTAGATAATATTATAATGAGGATGTGCAAAACCAGGTAGGAAGTTGAGCTCCTGGAGCAGTCCTTATTAACTGGGATCATGGGATACAGAATTCATTTGTTGAGTTTTCAAATGAGAATGTCAATGGGAGCAGCTAGGAGCGTGAAGCAGAATACTGGAATTTGGAAGGTGATATGGCAAACTGGATGCGACTGAAAAAGGAGTGTGGTTTTACGGCTAGAGATAAATCATCTACACAACTGCACACTAAGGAGCTACTGGCATGGTCACAGCTGCGGGGACTTACCTCATATTTGTCCTGGAAGGAGCTCCTCAATAGAAATAAAAGCAGCTCTTGGCCTTTAGCTTATCCCAGACTTGTAGCAGCAGTGTCTCTGGTTTATTAGGCTTCAATGTATGAGCACTTGGAGACAATTGAAGTCATTTTTGGAGTCACTGTCTTTCAGTGGTACATTGTGTGTACCTGTTTGTGTGTAGCTGCTCGCAGGCCAAGTGGCACAGTGTTTGGTCATGGGGTTACGTATGAATGCAGGCAGTCTCAGTATCCCAGTTGCTTGTATTGCCAGAAGGGACACCGGAAGTTTTTGCTCTACTTTGTCCAAGTCTTGGGCTTTTTTTACTTGAAATGTGCTGTAGAAACAGCCAAGCAAACTTTAAATTGTCCATCTCAAGACTCGCCGCTGCTGGTGGACGTTGCTCACTTGCAGGCAGCAAAGCCTGTGCTTGTGTGATTACAGTCTTGATGTTTTAGGTGGAGGGAGGGGACTAAGAGGAATGAAGAGTATCCAGCTGTCCCTTTTTTTTTCTTTGAGATTTGTGTTGGTATCCACTTTTCTAGGTTGACTCTCTATGTAATCTGCTTGCAACCCACTTACCTGATTTGTCAGGTGCAGTGGATGTTTCAAGAAGGTACAGCTTACCTCAAGCCCTGTACCATGGCGTATTGCCAGAACTTGGTAGTCTTTTCTCTTGCATTAATTCCTGTTTCCTCTGAATTTTGCCTTGCTTTCTGTCTCATTCCTTTCTTATTTTACCACTTTTTTTCATGTTCATTTTCTATGGAAATGCTGGGGGCAGCAAAGGCAATCTATAAGGTAACAATATAATGAGTAATTTGACAGAGTGTGTGTACTCTCAATACAGTGCACATATAATCTTTGTGCTATTTGGCTGTTAAATACATTTTTAATTTTCTTTCTCTGATTTCTCAGGTACAGGACATCTCCACAGCTAAAGAGTTTTGTTCTAACAAATGGCATGTTGAATCCAGCATTATTTTTCAGGCTTCTGACACTCTTGCTGATAATGAGCATCAGTATTTTTCAGAACAAAAATCAGAGCTGCTTTGAAGTTACTCACGTGTCCTTTAATGCAGAAGACCTGTTGTCTGAAAGACTTCTGTATAGATGTTGGAAATCAAGTGGGGCATAAATTGTATTAAAATTTCTATTTATTTTATCTGGCCTTTTATGACACTTCACCAGAACATGCTGTTGGTCATTACTTTTGTTCATTGAAGATCAGTTCAGTAGTGTCTAGAACATATCTACTTAACATTGTATGTTACAGGAATCATACATGAAACATTGGTTTCTTCCTGTAACTGCTCAGAGAGACTTGTTCCCATAAGCCAGAGTTCTCTAAACTCATATGCCAATGTTGAACCAAATTTGAGCAAGCAAATAGATATATGGTTTCAAGACCATATTTGGTTTCAGCCACTGCCACATGGTTTCAACCACAGTAAAAAGAAATCAAATCAGGCGGCTTAAATCGGCAACTCTTTGAGCTTACATCCCTGCCATGTCAATCCCAACATAGGAGGCTGTAAATGGAGAACTTGCAAATTAAAATTCTCTACAAAAGTACAGTGAAGAGAGAAGCCACCAGCATGTGTGGAAGGCTCCTGGCTTCAAATTCATACCCTTCACTACCGGACATCATCTCTGTAAGTAGTGCTTTCTTTGTTGTATATGCTGTCATTATACATGTTAAAACATATATATATATATGTTTTGCAGGATTGGCAGTGCTGGTTGTTGATTCATTAATAAATTGCTGAAATTCATTAATAAGGATCACCTGTAAATTCCATTTTCAAAGCAACGTACTTGTAACTACACCTGATGTTCACAGTGTTCTATACAGAAAATTACTGCTTTTGTCAGTATTAATTGCTTTATACATAGAGTATGAAGACAGTTCTGTAGGTACTTGGAATCCTGTTGATTTCTGTAGGTACTTGGAATCCTGTTGGTTTCTGTATAATCAAAGTAAAATATTTTACTTTTTTCCACAGAGAATGAGATACTCTGAGGTTCATAGGGAGGAGCCAGTAAGGATCAAAATTATGTGTCATTTCCTTAAAAAAAGAAGAAAAAAACCAACAGTTAAAGTGCAGGTCATGAGAATCAAGGTGAGCCTTTTTTTTCTTCCTTTATAAAGCAGAAATAGAGGATGTGAAGCAAGCCAAAACGCAGCAAAGCAGCAAACTTGGGAGTTGTTTAAAGTCATTTTCTTCAGAAATAGGAGAGAAAAATAAAGAGCACAAGGTTTGCAGACAGTTTAATTCCGTTCTCTACCTAAATCCACCAAGGATACCACCTTGAGGGGTGGATGTCTCATACATCCCAGTTCTCTTCAGTCCTATTCAGTCCTTACAGCCCCATGAGGAACCTTCTGTGTCAGGGGAGAACAAAGACAGGAAGTCTCCTCTTCTAGATAGAAAACAGCCTCTTTGTGGCAAAGGGCTACTCTCGGAGCTTCCAGAACAGCACTTTCTCTGTTGCCAACACCAGGAGTTAAATATAATTGCAACTGGACTGGCAAAAAAGAATCCCAAGTAGTGCAGAGTGGTTTGTATCCACACTGCCTATGCCAGGACCTGTTTGGAACACACTGGGCCAGCCTTCAAACTGTTTCCAGATCTTTTTTGTGATTACCTTTGGGTTGTACCACATCTGGGTCAAGCATTAAATTCTGTCTGTAGACCCTGCTGTATTTAAATACTTTTAAAACAAAGCCACCAGCATAAGTTCTTTTCAAGAGTGATGGAATGAAAGTCATATCTACATTTTCCATAGTTTTATGAGAATTTTCTTGTCTTTACCATCTGTTCTACCAAATTAGGGAATGATATGCTAATACAGGCAAATATGAGTTTTCATTTTGGGTTTGGAAATTCTTTGATATTGAATTGTTATTGAATTACAACCTACACTTGTGAAAGACGGGAACATTTTTCAACAGAACACTCTTGCTCCATTGAATGTCAGGCTGCTGAGCCAGCTGAAGCAGTCACGACTTCCCCTCTCTCTGGCTGCCCACTTTTGCCTCCACATCACTCAGACAGTTTTGGTCTCACCATTCCAGAAAAATACTTCACATTTTTCGTGTGAATTTCTAGAGCATATAGGCCTCATATTCATAGCCATGGCAGATAAAGCACAGCTTGCAAGGTGAATCAGGTCTGTAACACGGATAACAGGCCTAGTTTGCACACTGTCTTTTTGGGGACAGTAAGGCAAACTACCCATGTTTGATGGTGATTGGTAACGTAATGGGGTGCTGGAGGTCTTTGTCCTTTTGTAGTCACTTGATCTCATGGAGATCAGTTTGTTAAGGTGGCTGAGGTCCAATTTCTGTTAAGAGTGCATATCACTCATTCTTCTTTCTCCAGTGAACCTTTTTAAAGCACTCTTAAAGAGTTTTCATGAAGTCTGTAAGATGCATTGTACCAATTACTACATTTATAACAATAACCGTTTATGTATAAAATGAAATCTATATTTCTTTTTAACATGTATTTTCTTCTTTTCTAGGTAGAAAAACTGTTTTCCACATCTCATTTGAATGCAAACAAACAGAAGAGCACTATCACCACTTCTTCAGGTCTTTAGAAGATTGAAAACATTTCTTGAGCAGAGCGTGTTTTGGAGGTGAATGGAGGAGTACAGACAAATCAGATGTTCTTCTGTTTGATGATTCAGACCTACCAGGTCTGAAGATGCAAGAGCCAAGGCATAGCTTAGAGTAGCCCTAAAGCTTCTTTAAGTTGTGCTTGGAAAACAGTTGCCTCTGCATGGCTGTTGGAGAGGAAGGAATTGTTTTGGTGTATTTAAAGCATGCTTAGTTCACACCATCTTTTCTGTAATCACCCTAGGTCTGCTATTGTCACAGCCAATGATCTGACTTCTTCAGTATCATTCTTACTTTAATAAAATCTCAAAATTTAACCTTCATATGTCTTTTTAGTTATGTCTGAGTAAACTGCAATACGTAGATGTGTTAGCATGATGATACAGTTCATAAAGTATAGGAGTAATGACAAGATCAGAGATTCAAAGAGTAATAAAGTTCATAAAGTATAGAAGTAATATGACAAAGATCAGAGATTCAGAGTTGCTTTTCTATTATTAATCAGATACACAATATTATGTGTACTTCTGTGGTCTTAGAAGCTCTGTCCTGGATTTACAGGTGTTAGGTGCTCTACAAGAGTCTACCTACACTCATTGCAGTTATATTTACAGGTGTCATGCTCAGGGATAAATACTGATAGTAATATTACAACATTGCTGTAACAGTATCCCTGTGACCTATTACTCTAAATGATAGGTGTTGAAGTGAGTTGAATGGCTGACCTACAGCAGCTGCGTATCCTATTATGCAGTGACTTACTTAGTAAAGTAAGAAAAAGGTTTTTATATGGATTTTCATAATTAAAACGAATGAAACTGTACACGAAGGCATGTGCTGGCAGTTTCACAAAGAAAACCTTTCTCAAGATGTCTGTTTCCTGATTTAACAGCCACTTTTCCAGCTGAAGATGAAAACTGAAGAAGCGTGAGGGATGCAGTATATGACATAAATACACATAAATCAGTTTATCTGACTACAGTGTTCTCTGTGTTGTTGCAATAAAACCAGATGTTTCTTACCTTGCCAGGGAACTGACTCCTCGAGAGAAATAGGATGATTAATCTAGAGGTGGGTTTTTGAGCATTCTGTGCTTACAAAAGGGTCTTGGGTTTTTTTCTCCCGTCTCCTCTTCCCATGAAATGTCTGCTGTCCACTTGCACCCTGAGAATGACTGAGCTGCTTTCAGACTTGGGACCCTTTATATAGTAGGGTGGAGAAGTCAGATGACATGGGCAAGCTGGAAGGAAGAGAACGATGGATATGTTTTGGATAAGGCTAGAACAAAAAAAGGTGAGGGGCTGACACAGTAATGAGACATTTTTGGCCAGGGCAGGGGGAAGAAGAAGAGGGAGCTGTGTCTGCTAGTGCCTTCTACTGCCTTTCAGCAAGGGCTTGAAATGAGAAGCAACCACAGCTTCGAGAATCGGAGGAGCTTCATGCTTAATGCATTTTATACTGTGCTGTTGGACATTTTACTTACTTGATCTGCATACACCAGAGTTCTCAGCGCCAGATGAGAAAAAATAAGGAGGTCCCCATTTGGATTTCCCAAATACAGAAATTCTGGAATTTTAATACATTTATGGCTAAATTTTAGCCCACATATAGTTTGTGACATTTGTATTTGAACATTTATTTGAAATGCATTTGTGTATTTTAACATATCTTGCATTTACAGGTATTTACACCCTTCAACTCAAATATTTAGGCAATTTAATCATGTTGGTGTGGTGCGTATGACCAGTTGAGCACTGTTTGTTACTGACTAGGTATCTTGAGATGCTGGCAAAGCACCCTGCTGAGAAGACTTGCAGACCTCTGAATCTGTGTAGTCACATTTTTGTGGGTAATAGTGAAGAAATAAGTATTTAAAAAGTGGAGATAGTTCTATGTGAATTACTGTTGTAACTCCTGTCCCAAGAACTGCTCAGCTGTGTACACAAAACTGACCTTTGTTACCTCTAAGATAGGCGCAGTTTGGAGACATGCTGTATGGAGATGCTGCAAAGCAGCTCCTGAGCTGCCACTGCCAACTGTTTTGTCCTGTGTCTTGGGTTTGCCTTGCCAAAAGAAGCAGAGAAGCCCAATTCAGGCAGAACTGGGGGCTCAGGCGTTTGATTGGCATGGGGAGACTCTTATATCTGTCCTTGTTGGCTGTGTCTTCGTCCCTCACACAGCATTGCCTGTGTCACCTCCCATGTCAAGGTGCCCTCATGAAGTAGGACGTCCAGGGACCACACTAGATCAAGGAGATGAGGGTCCCAGATCCATGGGATTGAAGAGGAGTGTATGCCCGTAACATAGAGTTGAAGGTATCCCTACTTTGCACTTCCACCAGCTTCTGGGCTAGACAGGGCTCCTCAGCCCTTTCTCTTGTGTCCGGAGCATGTCCCTTCTTTCCTCCTTCTTTTCCCTTCTGCCATTGAGATCCAACCCAACCTTCCCCTATGTGGCTCTGACTTCTGCGGGATAGTGCTACCTGTGCTCACCTCCTCCCGCAGACATGGCAGTGCTGAAAGTCCAGCAAAGTAAAAGCATGTTGACGAGCATGTACTAGAGGAGATGGGGTTGTCACAGGTACTACATGTGCTATGGTGGGTGTTAGTCCTGGTCTTCTCTATTCTTCCTTCCGCCTCGCCAGGTGCCTTACAGATTTCCCCTAGGATTTGGTGGTTCAGATCAGATCGGAGCATGGCACTGGAGGACACAGAAAGGAAGCAAAGCTTCCTTCCCACCATGAACCCTTGTTGAGTTGAAGAGTAGCAGTGCGCTCGCCTCTCCTCGCAGCACTCAGGCAGTGGTGGTGGAGCAGCCTGTTTTGTTGGCCGTTTTCTGTAAGCTCTCTACAAAAGAGTCTACAGTTGGTATCCTTTCACTCCAGGCAGTTGCCTGTTTTGCCTGGCCTGAGGATGCTCATGGTCATGGGTGGTCATGGGCTAGTAGCCCCCTGCCCATTCTGTGCCAATGACTGTAAAAGCTGCACAGACTTTCAGGACTAAAACCATCTGCAGGAGCTGGCCCTGGCACTGTGACCTGCTGTGCAATAGGATAGCAAAGCACTCATAACACGTCTTACTTTATGAGTGAGTGGGCTTGGGATTGCATCAAGCTTTGGACTAACCTGGCTGTGCCTTCCTTCCACAGGGAATGATCTCTTTCTGGTTGCAGTTCATGAGCTGGGACATGCGCTAGGTCTGGAACACTCCAATGATCCCAGTGCTATCATGGCTCCTTTCTACCAGTATATGGAAACACACAACTTCAAACTGCCCCAGGATGACCTCCAAGGAATTCAGAAAATCTATGGTGAGCAACGCTACCCACTAATCTGTTTACAGTGAGCTTGAGTTCAGTGAGTATGTTACACAGACAGGAGACCCGTAACGTGCTTGTAGCTGGTGGGCTGAGTTTCCTGCTGTAGCTGAGTGGGGAACTGTTTAAAGCCCTTGATCCATAGCCAAATGTCGGATAACTGTCCCAGTGGCAGTATCGTTGCAGGAGTCAGGATAACCAGACCTCTGTGATCTTGCTGCTGCTCCATCCCTCACCATGTCCTCAATATCAAGGAGCATTAGAAAGGGAAAGCCAAGCAATTGCTGTACCCAAAATATGTCCTTAGGAACAGCCAGTGCAAATAGAAGGGAGAAATGCAAGGAACATGGAACATCAAGGAAAGGTAAAAAGTATCTGTGCACTCTTTTTTTTTTTTCTCCATATATACAAGGTAGGGAATTAGGGAACTCTTCTTTTAATCTCCAGCTGAACACTGTTGTGCAACATGTGCCACAAAGATACGGGCTCAAGGAAAAGAGAGGAAAGGAGGCATAGAGAAAAGCAAGGGGCTGGAGATGATGTGCTACCATATGATGGGATCATGGATACCAGTGTGTGAGGACAGGGACTTTGAGAGAATTCGTGTCTGAAGGAGACTCTGGGAGCAGAGGGGAATGCAGGTTTTAGGAGCCACAGTGAAGGGGAGACTGAGCTAACGGATAATGATGCTGATGGATACAGTCTGTGACACCCCATGGAAAACAGGTTTTGTCAAACATCCCTGATTCCATTCTTTGAGTAAAGTACAAATCTGACTAAGAGGTTAATAAATGTAGCATAGAACAAGTATGCTATGTAGCTGTGCAACATCTGCAGCTACTTGACATCTAGAGTCAAGTATTAGCTCCCAGAATCAGTTGAGCACGTATTATATGAACTAGACAAAAAAAAAACCCTTATAAGATGGTTCTGAGTGGCAAAGAGGGATTCCTGCTGGGATCAGCGGCAGACCTGGCGCTAGTCGACATTTACATCAGTGATCTGTCAGTGCATTTTATATTACTTCTATAGGATTTGTTCCAAGACCTGTAAGGCTCTCAAGCAGTACAGCAAGGCTTCAAAGGTCTACATTGTCAATTGTTTGAGTCTGGGGGTTGTTTGGTTTGGTTTGGGTTTTGTTGATGGTCGTTTTGGGTCTTTTTTTTTTGTGCCTGGAATGAGATTCATTTGTTCAAATGTAAATGCCTAAAGAAGATAAATCTCTTTCTGGGCTGGTTTCTCTGACTCCTGTCTGGACAATGGGGAAAACCCAAGCATTTGTAGAATGCAGTTCATCCTCAGTGTAAGGCAGATACCCAAGTAAGGTCCAACGTGTAAAATAAGATGACTTGAAGTACACTCATGGGGAACTATCTCTTCCCATTAGTACAGCTGAAGATTTCTCTTTATTGTTCATTACCAAGATGAAGTTGCATGGCAATTGTCCTATGGTATCATTTAATTATACATTCTTTAACATAGTATATACTGAAATACTCAGGATAACAGAGACTCTGGATGGTTTTGAAAGAAAGTGCTGTGGTAGTAAGTATTATCTTTTTCATTAAGTAATATACTGTTCAAAATACTGCTTTTTGAAAGCTGCTGAAGTGTCTTTATGCTGTTTCTAGTTTGAAATGTTGATTTAGTTCCTGTGAACTTTGACTAATCAAGAAGAAAAAAAATAATCTAAATTTATTGCTGACAGTGCAGCTGCAATCAAGAAGAGGCTGCTGGTTTCTCTTGTTTTCAGACACCTTTTGGAAAGGGAGCAGATGAGGAATTGACAGCCATGCTGCTTCACGTTTGTGGTTGAAGCCAATATCAGCTGTGGCTGAGCTGGGGACCAGCACTCCCCCAGCACAGCTTGGGCAGGGACCCAGTGCCCCAGGCTGAGCTCAACTGGGGCTCCAGTACCAGTTGAGGTACTGGGTGATGCTGGTCAGGGCCGTTGAGACCTCATAGTGTCCTCAGGGCCCTGACAGTTTGTGAGAGCAGTGCACAGCATCTTGTGCAGAGCTATGACAGAGCAGAGGCTCAGTACCATCCTGCCTGCAGCTTGGCAGCAGCACCACTGCAGTTCCATTTATGTTTCACTTATGTAGTGACATTAAACTTTAGGCACATAGAATCACATGCTCTGTTAAGATTCTCTGTATGCAATATAATATACTTAGAGTTTTAACTCAGCTTGAAAAAAGCAGTATGAATGAATTACTACCTAGTGCAGGTGGTAACTAGGAATTAGTTTGTTGACTATCATGGAATCACACAAAGCTCTTCTCTGAGGCCTTTGGACTGGTGTGGATTGAGGATGTTGTTAGTGGTTGTAGAGAAAAGTAGTCCTGCAGAGGGAAGAAGGAGTGGCTTCTGCAGTAGGAGCTTTTGTTCCCCACGTAAAGATTTTGGTCCTTAGCATAGAGCTACGGTCCAAAATCTAAAGGTTAGTTTAAGACTAGGTTTTACTCTTACGGTTCACAAAGAAAAGATGGAAAAAGCAGGTTATATTTCTCCCTGGAATTGGAGATATGAGAACAGATCTTTTCATCTGAGCTTCTTACAGCTGAGAAGGGACAGCTGAAATATCCTTGTAGCTTTAGCAGGAACATTGAACTAATGTGTTTTATTTCCACAGTGCCAATCTGCTTTGTTTTGCCTTGGGAGTGCCAAAAGCCCATCTACGGGAACACCTATCCAGATATCAAAACCTCCTGCTTTGTTGCTGCTTTGACATTCTGTACAGTGCAGCAGCGTCTGCTCAATATATATTATTTAGGAACCCACTGTGCAAAATAAGTCAGAGCCAGAGCCACTGCCTTGCCTGTAGCACCCTTATTATAAAACAAATTCAACTAAAACTTCCAGGTTTTCATTCCTCTGAAGTTGCCAGAACAAACAACAGAGGCTCTACTAAAGCTTAAGTCCATTTTATCTCCTTTTGAGAGTGATGCATTTCAAATGGGTTTTTTATGTTGTATCTGTGTCTATCCATTAGAAAAGGAATATGTCATACAACAATTTATTGAATTCAGTTATTTTCTGCTGGATTTCTTTCCAGACTCACCTAAAGAGGCAGTAGGTAATGTGAACTCTTGTTTGTGCTTCATGCTGGTTAGTATAAGGTCAATGTTTAAAATGTTATTTCCAATTATGAGCTAAGGAAGAAAAGACCAGCAGCTCACTGTGTGTGACAGAGTGGACTGTAAGACAAGTCAGCAGTATTTCCGTCTTCTGAAAGATGCTTCTTACAGCATGTTCCTTGACAAAATGAGGGAAGTAGCATGACTATCCTTTACATGTGTTTCAGGGGGATATCTCCCACTGTACTTAATGTCCATGTCATAAGTGACATGCCCAGGAAGGACCATTATGTAGGATATCCTGTCAAGGTGACTGCCTCTTTCAATTCTGCTAGTATTGAAGTCAGGGCAGCATGCAGCTACAGTGCAGATGGAGAGAGGAGAAATTCTCAGCCATGGTCTTGTCACACAGCCTGAACTGATCATCCTTCAGCACTGGTTCTCCTAAGTACATCTTGCTCTAAGCACCCTTTTGCAGCAGGCTGTTAAGCAGCCTCTCATGTTAGGAGTGACTCTTCTGACACTGTGCCTGGGGAGTAGAGGGGCTGACATGATGTGCAGGAAAAGATGGATGCTTGGAGCTGGTAAACCAGGCCATTACCTTCAAGGCCCTTTCAGAGCCTGAGGTCACAAATGAAAGGTCTGCTAACAACTCGAAGATAGACCAAATTGTTAAGCCTGGAGACAACCTCAAGGATCTGAGTTGTCCCAAATCTCACTGATGACATGTCAGCCTTACACATCTTTTCTGCAGCTCAAGCAAACAGCTCCCAGCCGGTGTACATGCTGCATCCCATGAGGGCTGAGGTCCAGGGTTGTCGTGAAACTGCACCAGCCCCTGGCCAAGGAGCCAGACAACACCAGCTCTGACATCCAGGAACAGGGCATCAGCAGGTCACAGTGCCCATGAGCAAACAGCACCTTCTGCCAGCCTCTTTACTCCTGTGCAGCAAGCACAGGTGTAAACCTTCCTCACCTTTTCCCAGTGCCTGCCCATAGAGCAATCCCAAATCCTTGCAACCTACATGTATGTGTAGAGATGGCTTGTGATGGAACAACAGAAGGACTTTATGCAAAATGCTCCACATGGTGACACATTGTGAATGGGACATCAGAGCAAGCTTTGCTGTTGTGCAGGACCTGGAAATGTTAGGTATAGGCCTGTTTCCTTATAGTGTCCTCTTGAACATGGGAATAGAGTAACCTCCAAGGTCTTATCTATAGAAGACTTTTGGCTCCATGCCTTATGGTGCTGTGCTTGTAGGAGGGCAGAGGAAGAAAACACATGGCAGTAAGAGAGCTGGAGGGATCTGCTCCGGTGCCACATCCCTGGCATGTTCCAGAGATACCAGACTCTGTGTTGCATCCCTTCATTTGCACCTTTCTTCCTGTCCAACTGTCCAGAGACTGTTGGACTCAGCAGGACATACCAGAGTCCACCTCTGTGCATCCACTGAGTCTCACCTGCTGTATGCCAGGTCTCCATTCCTGTTCCTTCAAGGAACAGGCAGGGAGTAACTGCCTGCTTCCTGGTGCTGTCCTTGGGGTCCACCTGATGCCTGGAGGGCTCTGCAATGGGTGCTGGTCTCCCAGGTGAATGCTCTGTCACCTGTGTGGCAGTTGGTCATTCAGAGAACATCTATCAAGAAGGGCTCAAGAAACCCTTCCTGCCACCCAGTGATGATCACAAGGACCTCAACTGTCCAACCGCTGGGTATGCTGTGGGTGCTGGGACT
>JANEMJ010041019.1:0-24178 GCA_024361745.1 Cacatua alba
TAAACCATATCACCCAAGGCTCTGTCCAGCCTGGCCTTGAAAACCGCCAGGGATGGAGCATTCACAGCTTCCTTGGGTAACCCATTCCAATTATTAACCCCTTTTGTTTTTCATAGATAGATTGTGGGTGACTGTCCCAAATGTGTTAAATTCTAGCTTAGCATCCTCAGTAGATGCGTATCGGTGCAAGAGGGATGAATTGTTTTGTTTTCCTACTTTCTTCTTTTTCATTCTTCTGACAAAGAGGGTGTAGACAGTTTACTGACATATTGTTTATGTGCAGTCAAATATCTGCTGGATTTTAATTTCTGATGTAGTTATAACTTTGCGCCCGTAATGTTTTTCTCAATTCTCAGGGTGCTTTTAGCCGCCTTGACCCAACAGGCTCATTTGAGAAGAAAATCATTGAGAGGATTCCCTGTGGTCGTCTGGGAACTATAGAAGAAATTGCAAATCTTGCTGCCTATTTCTGCAGTGACTATGCAAGCTGGGTTAATGGAGCAGTGAGTTTGGGTTGATCTTGTTTACACAGTTAACCTGATGATGGTCTGAGTTTTGCTGCTAGTTTCTATAAAGCCCTGGTTTCAGAAATGAAACAAACTGTTACTCTGAAATTCTTTACAAGCATTATTAACCTTTTAATTGTAACGCATGGTAGTTAGTGCCTTTAAAAAGAACTTCTAAAAGTGATTGAATTATGTTATTTTAAGCATGGCTTTTTCTGATCCAAATCAATAAAAATTGACTTTCATAGTTCATAACAAGGAAATGCTACAGAAACCCCACTACTATTAAATACACTGTTTATGCTTTCTCTAGGTTATAAGAATGGATGGTGGAGAATATGTTTCTATGGCAGGAGAATTCAATGATTTGAAGACGGTATTAATTCCTTTCTTACTCAAACAAGTAATTGGATATATAATTGTTATATGGAATTCCAATAAAATGCTTTTTTCTTTTATTAGGTTACCAAAGAGCAGTGGGATATGATGGAAGCAATGATCAGAAAAACAAAAAGCTCTTGAAGCATGTAACTGTATGGTGGAGATCTTTGGAAATGAACTGCTACTTTTTCATTAATATATAGAATTAACCAATTGAGGAATAGCCTTTGAAATTTTTTGTATGCAAATTTCAATAAAATATTTTGAAATTGACATGTTTTGTATATGTGTATTTTTGCCATCTATAATCTGTTGTCAATAGCGAACAACAGTTGTTCACTGAAATTTTATTGGGTTTGGATTATGTCTTACAAAGCCATGCCATAGTTACAATTTTTGTAAATATGTTCCAAAACATAGCTTTGTATGTTTTAGTTGGGTTTTTTTTATATTTCATAGCATTATTGGTTTCTCAGATTTATGCAGGTGTCTCGATATTGTAATTCCAGTAGCATTTCAGGAATATCATAATTCATTATTTTTTTTTCCTCAGACTAACAATTACATTCAGTTAAATCTTAATCTTCACACTTCAGTAAGAAGTCCTAAACTTGCAACTAACAACATTTGAGATAGGATGTAACTCCTATGGCTACAAAATCTTGAAATATGTGATCATCTTGGTCTCATCTTTTGCTGACATTTTCAGTCTGTTCATTATCTTATGCTGAACTTTAAAAATGACATTTAAGGACTAGCAATGCCTTTCCAAGGAGCTCACTCTTTGTCATGATTAAGTTAATGTTCTTGAAAACGAGAAACTAAAAATCATTTGCTCTTAGTGTATGTGTGTGACTAGGGGAGTCTCTCCATACTTAAGATTACTTAAGACCAGTAAATCTGGACTGAAAGTGTCAAAACCTCACTGGTTGGTTGAGATTTACAGAAATCCCTAGGTTTCACTTGCATTCATGGTCTGGTACTAAAGAAGTTTTATGATGGCATTACTTCTGAATCTAGTTAGTTTGTCCACCCCAAATAAGCAGGTGATTTAAAATAAAACCCCAAAATAACCCCCCCAAACACCCAAACAAGTTTTTTGCTGTCCCTCTTTTAGTAGTATTACATTTTCCAGATTAGGGAGGTGCTAGTTGTTTCCCCCCTGCTTCAAACAATGGATGGAATTCTTCAAAGAAATTAGCAGCCTGAAATCCATGCCTTTTTTAACTGTTTAACCTGAGCTCCAGACACTCCACACATACAAGCATGGACATAGCTGTCATTTTAATTTTTTTCCAGTTATTTCAGCAGTAGGTACCGCAGTGCTTAGATGTTATGCCTACTGACATAATAAATACCAGAAATCCATGAAACACACAGACCCATTATGCTTTTGCTCAACCACCACTAAAGTATTGCTTTCCCTCGCTATGTTCTTTATTTTAAAAGTAAACTTCAGAGCTCAGTTCAGAAACACTTCTTTTCCACAACAAAAGGCATTGGGTCCCTATTCAAAAGTATGTAAAGAATTTCAAGTGCTTTGCAGTTTAATGCTGCTTCTTGACCTTAAAATAAAAAGATTAAAAAAAGAAAGATTAAAGGCTTTCCTTCATTGCTTTGCTCATCATGCAGGCCAACTTTGCATCTAGGAGGAACTCAGTTGAATTTACAGTGAACCTTTCAGGGACCGGAGCTGTTTTCTGAACCATCAGTTACTGGAATGTCTCCTTTAACAGTGGCATTTTTGCTTTGTTTGATAAGGTGAGAGTATCAAAGGGAGGCTACTTAAAGCCAGTCTTGCAAATAGATCCTGGATATTCATTCAAAACCAGAACATTTATCACTTGCAGAAACAGGTATTACTTCCAAAGCATCTTCTGCCTATTCACTGTAGCTAAATGAATTATTACTTACAAAGTGACAACAAAACATTTTGTAAACGTAAAGCATTCTGGTTCAGTGACAGAACCAGAAAGCACAGTTTAAATTTTAATGAGTATCTATAATAAGAGTAGAGTATTTTATCTTGTCTGTACCAATGACATCCATTTCAAACTGTGCAGGGTAGTTGCTTTCAGATTCAGAACATCCTGTCTTCACAAGACACGCAATATGTTGGTGCAGGTTTTAGAAATGGCATATCATGTTTTAAAGGGTTATATGCTACTGGATAGTTTATATAATATTTTATAATGTATAGACTTAATTAAGTGAAAAAACTCTGATGTAGCCATCCACTTTTGCAGGAGAATGGAATAGTCTGGTTTGGATTAATTTCGTTCTTCAGAATAGTTGTTACACTTGTTAGGGACAGTAAAGGAACATTTCTGTGAAAAGATAAATCTTGAACATCTGAAGTGCAATTTAATTGTTACTAAAGTAGTGACACATGACATCTGAACTCAGGAAAAAGACAAGAGAAAGTACCTTTATAGCAGTATATGGTTTGGCTTGGAACCTGTTCTAGATGCCCACAGGGATGAGACTGTCCTGAAAGAGGCATGAAATATCTCTAATTCCTAAGAGAAGCCCAATCCATAAGCATGTTTCACAGCCGTGTATCTTGCACAATTATCACAGACATAAAACATGGTCATCACATCTGCTTTATTCCAAATATAGCAAAAATGGATAAGAGACAGTATCCACGTTAAGCACACAGTTCTTTGCTGACATAATTTGTCCTGAGCTGGTTACCTCCTGACCCTACCTCAGATTGCCAGCGAGCTACGATATAAAGGGGAGGGTGAAAAAGGTATTGCTTTGCTTCATAATAATTTCATGGAGATGAAGGAAGGGATAATAAAGTGGAGGAATCAGTCAGAAAAGGTGATGGGTTGCAGAGGCAGTTTGATTTTCATGAATCACATTGAAAACTTTGCTGGAATCTAAATACCTTTTTTAAAATTACTTTTGCATGACCCATCAGTCAAAGGTGTTGTCGCTTCTATGAACTCAACTTGGAGACATTCATAAAGGAGGATTTGTTGTCTATTTTCAACTGAGAAGTACATCTTGTCTGCTTGATTAAATCTTGAAATTACCCTTTTTATTTCAGCTGACAATTTACTGTCTTTGAACCTGTCTTAAAATTTCTTAGATTAATTCAGTGCTGTAAAAGTGGTATTGTATTATAGTAGCAGCTTATAAGCAAGTTATGAAAATCATTTGATGAACGAGATCAGTTGTCAGTATCAGTATTGCCTTTTCACTATGATACTAGAACTGCTGTCAATCTTTGGTTCTATTTCTGGGAATTCCCTCCCTCCTTTTGAATATTTCAGTCACTGTTGAGCATACTGCTATTGTTTACCCATGCAAGAATCTGCTTTACAACCAGATGATTACACTGTCTGAGGGAACTGTGAGTTTCCACCTGTCCATACTGGCTTCCAAGTTGATTGGCACATGAACTGCTCATCTATCTTTACTTTTTTTCATGTGCTGATAACATGTAAGTAAAGACATTGAGCTGGAAGGAAACTTGTACCTTTGTCTAACTCCATGGAGCAGCTAGTGTTATAACTGCTAAACACGTAACTCCTCTTTAACCAAGGTAAAAGCCCTAGTCTTTTTTGTGATAATATACAGTAAAATAAAATGATCTTTGGGATTTTGGTGCATTCATCTTCTTTTAATTGGTGCAGAAGAACTTCAGTTGATTTCAGAGGGATTTGGAGGTGCTCAGCACTTCAGAAAATCAGGCCACATATATTTGGGTGCCTAAATACAGATTCTGAGCCTCCTCGTAGACACAGCAAGTAGGTGTGAGTCTCAGTATGCCTCCACACCAGTGATTAGATCAATGATTATGATGAGGGCTTAGTATAAATGCACAAGATGCTGAATAGAACTTAATCAGAAGCAGCTGATATTGTCTAATGAAACAAAGACTTAATCCCAGTTTAAGTGGAGCATGCGTGCGTTTAGTGAGAGAAGGTTCATTTTATGTAACAGCACTGCTGGCTGTCAGCATCCTCATCTGTATTTGACATTTGTATGTGGATTATGCTGCTTAGAAATTTCCTAAGCTTATGTGGGTAATCTTTTCAAAGGTGTGTAACTGAGTTGTAAGCAGGCAGGCTTAGGCTGGTGCTGTGATACTGAACTGTTCCGGGTACAACACTTCAGCAGTGAGCAAAAGCCAGATCGCCCGCTTCAAAGGCTGTGTGCAATACTTATTAAATGGTTAGTGAAAATTAGCATGACACTCTCCATAATGGGTAGTGGTTTATGTCACAGCTGCTAGTGGGCCAGCGTTAGTGGCTGCAGATCAGGCGAGCCTCAAGGTGCGCTGATGGGCTGTGTTGTGGCACATCTGGAAGCAGGCTCTCACTGTCTTGAGTAGGACAGTAGTTTTGAGTATTAGCTTGGGTCCTTATTTGAGTGCTTATTTTAATAAAATATATTTTTTTAGACAGTAAAATGGTTAACAGCTTCAGTA
Organism: Cacatua alba; assembly: GCA_024361745.1. Lineage (NCBI taxonomy): Eukaryota > Metazoa > Chordata > Aves > Psittaciformes > Cacatuidae > Cacatua > Cacatua alba. The sequence continues at coordinate 5,332 of JANEMJ010041019.1, forward strand.
AAGTGGATCCCAGGTAGTATGTGTCAGTCAGCTTCTCTGTTAGCACGAATATGACTGGAGTACCTACCTGCACTATCTCATGAAACTGATTTTTGTGCATGCTATGATTTTACTTTAATCCTATTTTTGGTGACCAGATGTCTGCCAGAAGAAAGAAGATTGCAGTCTTCTCTGTCATCACCTCTCTTACTATTCCAAGCCTTGTTCTGCTCCAACTCTGACAGTTTTTAAGAGCTCTGCCCACGAGTGTTTTAGAGGTTTTAAATCCTGGAGTTTTTACAGCAGTTTTTGACTTACCATATTTGCTATACTTCGCTTTGCACTGGCATAGCAGACACCTGTGCTAGAACTGGGGTTTAGAATTGCTGTGTTTTAGTCCAAGTTTTATTTATGAGAAATTACTGCAGGAGACGTCCTGCCTGTGGGTGACTGGGACCTGCTTTCTACTCCTCAGCAGAGCCAGCTGGTAGGCAGCAGCAGTGGTAGAAGGGTGGCTTCAGAACAGATCAGTGACAAGTAACTTTACACATACGCAGGAAGACAGATTCCAGTTTCTGTGATGACTTTTTGTCAAAACACTTTAAACACTTCATCTTCCACTGTAACAATTTTAGCAGACAATCCCATCATATTTTTATGTACAAGGTTTTTTTTTCTTCTTTACCTACCTTTACACTTTTAAAATGTTAAAATAACGCAAAATCCAGGGTTTCAAGTGCACAGTATGAACAATATCAATCATTTATTGTACTTATAGGCAGATTCACTGTTCCTTCACTTAACAAACACAACTGTATTTCACATTGCATAGAGAAAAGAGAACAAGCAGGTGAGAAATTAAATCACTGTGCATGGAGTGGTGAGAATGAGCTAGCTTAATCTTACTTTAAGTCTTTGTGGCTTTTTTTCAGCAAGATCCCATCCCACACCACCAACTCCTTAACTTTCCAAGGCTCAGACTGGAGAGAACCCACAGCTTAAGGCCATTTCTGAAATGGTATTTAGTTGCCTGAGTTCACCTGAGGAATTCAAGGATTTATTAAGGTGGGAGTTCAGTGACTGTAATCTTGGAGGATCTGAGCCTCATTGTTTGAGACACATTTCAGATAAAATGCATTTGCTTCTGCTTGTTAAATAAGACACAGAGATGCATCTGAGAAGTCGTAGACAGCTATTTTGTTAACCTGGAATTGCTTCTGAAACAGTTGTACATGGATACAACATAGGTTTATCGGCTTTAATAGACAGCCCAGTTTCCTTTCTACACCAGTACATACTGGAAGCAAGGGCCTGGACATTTGTGGAGTTGTCTGGCATAGAACGGGTGTGAAGTAAAAAAACAGGCCAAAAAACCAAAGGTTCAGGAAGACAGGGCTGTTTCCATAGTATAGTTCCCGTTTAAAAAATACCTCTCTAGCATAATAAAAAGCAGAGCCCACCATGTAAACTAAATTAACTAAATTGGTATAAAGTCTTTTGTTTAGTGTTTAATTTTAATACTATTATTATAGATTAGTAATTCAGTGTAAGATCCAAGGAGGCACATCATTTTTTTAAATTGTTTTGTCCTTTAAATGTTACAGAAAAAAGAATCCAGGAGATAGACAAACTAGACGACAATAATCTTAGGATATTAAATTTAATTAGAGATTACACAGAATATGATGTAAAAACAGCAATTTACTAGAATTATAACCTGCAAAATGTGAAAATAGTTTAGAAAATGGATTGTCATATTCTCTGACACAGCAATAGTCATGAAAGGTACACTTACAATATCATATGTTAATCTGTGTATTAACTATACTACCTGTCATTTAGCCAGGATTCCAAGACAGATTAAAGGCATTTATTTCTGAAGTGCCTATGTTTAAATTCAGTAAAGTTAAACATCTAGATTGAAAACACTATATTTTCATCAACTAGTGCGTGGAGATCTATCCCAGATAAATGTTTTGTCTATATGCTGTGAGTTCGTAATGAGACGAGGAATTGAAAAACTGCAGAGAGCACAGACCTGTAAGTGGGTGGTTTGACAACTGAAATATTTCTGTAGTACCTTGTTAAATTTTGGAAATCAGACATGCCAACGTCTCTTTTCTGTTTCAGACCTAGATCATATTTAATCTGAATTGATGTTTTGCATTAAAAAAGCAACATTTAGTTGTAATGGGAAAAGATATCTGCAGACCTGTTTGTTATGTAGTTCAACAGGAAATGTTGCAAGTGTCAAAGGATATGATGACCACAGCAATGTCAGCAGGTTTAATTTGTTTTCCAGCCGTGTTTATGAAAGAAAAAAAAAAACAAAAACAAAAACAAAAATCCAACCCTGACATATTTTAGTTTCTTTTTGAATATACAGACTGGCCCAAACATAGACATCCTCTTTATCAATCTTATTGTTACAAAAACTGTACATTACAAACAGTATAGAAACAAACTGAAAGGAATGTGCCACACATCCTGGCTAATTTTCTATATGCAGTTTAAAAATACAGCCTACTCCCTTATAGTGCACAGTTATTGTGTAGATAGAGTACATCACTAGTTAAGTGGACATAATAGAAGAGTTCTAGTTTTCTTCAGCACAGAGAATAAGAGCCAGTTCTGCTCGGTAAAGCTTTCCTCCATCAGACAAGGCCATGATGTTTTTCTTGTACGTTGCAAGGTTGTTAATGTCTAATTCCTATTTAAAGAACAGATAATGCTTTATAATCCTGTTTCGTTACCAGCATGAACAATGCTGGTAACTGGCAGAAAATGAGAAAACAAAAGGGTATTCTCAGCCTATCCAGCAGTAACACATTGCAAATGTTGTTCACGTATTTGTATGTTATCCATGTTATAGCCATATGTTAGATTGCTAATAGCTAATGTCTCAGAAGCAAGCTTTGACAGTGTTGCTATACAATCACAACTCTCTACTAGTTCAGGATTTACACTGCTATGACTTCTGCGAAGATTTTTAGTTGTGCTTTGACTTCAGGAATTACAACTTAGCAGTTCTATATTTATCTTAATAGGGTGGATTAAAGTATCCTTAAAACCTAAATTAAATCTAATCTCCAAGGGGAAAAAAAGCCGGCTAGGATTACCTTTTTATTCTTTTCACAGAGATCCTTCAGTAGTGCATCAAGTTCATTTTCATCTATATATCCATTGCCATCCTGAAAATTAACATTAATTTTATTAAATATTTATTTTTCATTTCCGAGGTTATGGCTAGTTTTCCCCAAATTCAGAAAACAAGTGCATTCAAACTATGCAACTAATAAAAAGTTTTTTTAAAGACTTACTTGATCATACATCTCAAAGACTTTATTGAATTCTTTTGCACACATTTTGACACCCTATATGCCAAAAGGGAAACAAATGAATTAAAGAGACCAGTTACGAGTGATGGTAACAGGTTACCTTAAGAATGAGAATATTCATACCTGAAATTTAATGAGAAAATTTTCCTGTACAGGGAGTAGTCTTTGGAGAGAAAGAAACAAAGGTCAAAATATTTAACTGCTTCCATAACAACAATGGTACATGGTGTTTGTTGTGAAAAGGCAGAAGACATACCTGGCCAGTTCAGTAAGCTCCAACTTTCCATCATTGTTTGCATCAAACATCCTGAGCTGAAAGAATGTATAGTTTTAAATTAATAACCAAAACAAACCAAATTAATGAAGAAAACACTTTTTTTAAAACTTAAATTCAATGAAATGTAGCCTTTATTTCATGCTGAAATGCTGGCCCCAGGTTTTAATCTGTCACATTTGCTGTGTAACACATTTATTTAAAGTACTAAGTAATTTTAGTAATTAATTCTACTGCAAAAGCCTGATAAGAATCCAGATGAACAATTCTGATTAACCTACTGTAAGGTACGTCTTAACCTGCCTACACTGATGAATGTCCCATATGAGAAATGCACATGTAATTATTTATAAATGAGAGGAGTGTTGACATGATGACATTTTACTTTTGAATTCATGTCATGATTTGATAATAGCTTCATTATTCTCTATTCATAAAGGTGAAACGACAGTTGGGTAAAGTTCAATTGAATCCAAAGGATTCAATTCCTTAGACAGAAAATAATAGACTTTTCATTCAATTGGCTGCTAGACCTAAATATTTAAGTAAAGATCATGTTCTGTTTCTGTGATATATTTCAAGAAAAGCATGAGGAGATGCTGTAGATAACATTTTGTTAATTGTATGAAAATGGGATATTAAATCTCTCCAAATAATTATAATTAAATTATAGGAATGAATATATTATTGTAATTTGACAAAATAAGTGAATACTATTTCTAATGATTTTAATAACTGTATTGTATTAAAGTGTTTTCCTTTGAGGCCTTGAAATGATGAGCTCCTGCTGCTTGAGAGGCACAGCTTATACTCATTATTAGAAGTAGATGGAGATATTGCACCTGCGTAGGAAGTCCTCTCTAGTTTTTATGTCTATATAGCTCAATTTTTCTACTTTCAAGTATTATTTTGTCTTTGCTATATAAAAGTCACAAAAGCAGCAAACCATACAAAACATTTTTAGACATTGTACTGAAAACACCACCACCCACACTCCATCCCATCACTTTCAATCACAGTAATTTTAGATGTAATTTTTAGATAAGAGGAAAAGCAACATCCTGTACTTAGATAAGTGTATATCCTTTTAAAGATAGAATTAATGCCACGAAAAAAAAGACCTAATTTCACTTGGTTAATGCACAATGAATGGCAAAGGAGAAAAGAAAAGAGACCAATTCTATAAACATTTATTTCTACGTAACACCCTGGTTCCTTTTAACACTTCCTTTTCTTGTATAAAAGCATCTGTCTTTCATGCATTTCCCATGAAAAGAGATTTGCATTTGGGGGAGGTAAGCAGTGGCAGCTGTGAAGTAAACATATTTTGGATTTTGATGGGTTGTTAGTGGCTGGCTGTGCCTGCCTGCAGCTGCTCAGGACTGTATGTTTTCTATTAGTTTTCTAGTTTCTGAGGAGATTATGGGATAGCTGGAGAGGGACTTTTTATAACAGAAAGTAGTGCTAGGACAGGGGGAATGGCTTTAAACTGACAGAGAGTAGATTTAGACATGAGGAAAAAGTTCTTTACTGTGAGGGTGCTGAGACACTGGCACAGGTTGCCCAGAGAAGCTGTGGCTGCCCCATACCTGGCAGTGTTCAAGGCCAGGCTGGACAGGGCTTTGAGCAACCTGGTCCTAGTGTGAGGCATGGGGGTTGGAACCTGCCCATGGCAGGGGGTTGGAACTAGATGAGCTTTAAGGTCCCTTCCAGCTCAACCCACTCTGTGATACTGACAAGTACAATTATTCTCCTATGAACTGTGAAGATTTCAGTTTTACAACTAATGGCACAGGGAAACAGAAGGGGAAAATGCTATAGTATGGACCTGTATCAAATAAATAACATGAAAATTCAAAAATCCTGAGGTGTTTTTTTGGAGGTGTTTTTTGGAGGGGTTTTGGTTTTTTTTTTTCATTGTGTTTTTTTTTTTTTTTTAAGCAGCCCTGAAAACTGCCCATCAAAGCTCTGCAGCTGTAGAAGTACTTGTGCTGGATGCCACAGTCATCTCTCTGTTGCAGCGACATAGCCTGATTAGGACCTGGTGGGGCTCCAAATTGTTTCGAGCTTTCCAGTGACTAAAGATAAACAGAGTTTGGATTAATCCAGTCTTGCCTGTAAATAATCTTACCATTATTTCTGTGTATTCTGTTAGCTTTGAGTCTTCGATCTGCTTATTTGCTTTCTGTAATAAATCTTTCAAGAAGCTCTGTTAAAATAAATAGAAGAGTAATAGGTGAATTTTTAACTACACTATAAAATGCTTGACTTGCTAACTTCAGATTAAAGTAATGGAAAATACTATTTTACTCCCACTTTACTATTTACTGCTGAAGTTCCAAGTAATTATGAAAAGAAGTAGTAATTAACAGCTAAGAATATAACAGTTTCTTTTGATCAATTCAAGTATATTGCGGTTTTATTTGGAAAAAGTGACTCATAAAACTTTCTGCGTTGTATGCCATTTGTTGTATTGTGAATTTGGAAAAAATAGTTTATCTTTCAAGTATATTTCTTCCTAATCAGCTCTATCAGTAAGCTAAACTAATTAACCTTGTGTCTCCTTGAAGACTTGGATGTCTAATCACTTCTTGCAACATAGGAACAATTTTACAGAAAAGATCAATGATTAATCAAGTTTTCTCCTTGCCTATGGCAGTACCTGATGCTAGACGTGAACGTTAACCTATGTTGCCTGTTCCTACCTTGTATTTTAAATGTGTGCAGCCAGTTCATTGCATTTTTTGAATGAGAATTTGACATAGTAACACATGACTTGAAACACCAGCCATTTTTACTTTAAAAAATAAGATTGTTTCCACCCATTCAGTGGTTTAAATTCTGGTACTAGATTTGTGGCATTAAAAGAGAAAGATACTAATTTATTTAACAAGGACATTTCAAGACCTGAGATATCTGTATGCCTGTCAATGTGCAATGAAGCACCTAATTACTGTCATCAGTTGGACTGTCATTATCTTTGTGGAATTTTGAGCCACATTGCAAGATAGAAAATGGGGTAGCTCATAAGAAAATCTGTTTGTGCATAGATGACGTTCTTGAACTTGAATGCAGCCATATCAATAGCCATAGGACTATAATCACTGTAGATCTTGTCGTCTGCCTCCCTCTGTGCTGGGGGGCCTTCCTCGTAGCTTGCATACAAAGAACATGACTGAAATGTTGTAAATGGCTGTTATGGGGATATGTTTAATCTTGCGTGCTTTGATGAAAAATAGAACTGGAAAGGACATTGAAAGGCTATCCAGTCCATCTCCATGTCTCAAGAAAGGATCATCTATATCTGAACTTCCTGACTTACTGTCCTAAGTAACCTATCCTAAATAGAGGCAGTGATGGAGAGTCTGCCTCCCCCTTAGACAAGGTATTCCACTGCCCTTACTATTGTTAGAAAGTTTTCCCGATTTCCAGCTTAAATTTCTCTTACAAAGTTGTAAGTGGGTGTACTCCTCACATAGCAAATGCTTAAAATGTTTGGGCTTGTCGAGAAATACTGATCTAAAAATAAAACTGGACATTATGTCTTTCAACATGTTAAAAAGGCCTGTTTCTTTGAGGCAGACAAATTCTCGCAGTAGAAGAGAGGTGGGACCATTAGGAATCCAGTTAAAATGCCTTCATTCTCCAGCTGGTCCTCAATCAGCCCTGCATTTTTAAGTCTGTTTTAAATTATAGCAAATGGCAACAGTCCCTAAAGCGTTGTGTAACAGCTGGAGAGTTCTCAAGTGCTGCAGGGCCTCCTCCTGATTCTACCACTTTAGATACACTGACCTGCTGCAACCAGCCAGCAGAAGAATAGGCTTGTCTGCCTGAGGGTTACCTTAAGGTAGAATCCTTGGCAAATGTCACACAGATAGCAGACATAAAGAGGAAGGGAAAAGGAAAAAATATGTGAACTGTCTGATGTGGATTCCTCTTCTGAACAAAAGAGCTGTGAGGATTTCAGACAGTTTGATCTCCTGGTGCTTTAATTAATAAAGCTTATGTAGTTCTTTAGAATACCACATATGGGCAAAATCGTCCAGATTAGATAGATAAACACTGCTAGGTCTTTCTCTTGCTACGAATTGTTTTTGTTCTTCTGAATTAAATTCAGAAACCACTACAGTACTGTATCCAGAGCAATTGAACTGTGGAAAATGGCACCTTTCTACTTAAGAGGTTGTTGTATATGAGCATCTCTTCTATGACGAAAAGCTGAGAAAGCTGGGACTGTTCAGCCTGGAGAAGAGAAAGCTCAGGGGGACCACGTCAACATATATAAGTACTTCAACGGAGGGTGCAAGGAGGACAGAGCCAGGCTGGGGACCAGTGACAGGACTAAAGGCAATGGACATAAACTGAAACACAGGAGATGCCTTCAGGAAGCACTTTTTCACTGTGAGGGTGGCTGAGCACTGGCATGGGTTGCTCGGAAAGGTTATGGAACCTTCATCCTTGGAGATATTCAAGAGCCATCTGGACACAGTCCTGGGCAGCTGGCTCTAGGTGGCCCTGCTTGAGCAGGGGGCTTGGTCCAGATGACCTCAAGGTCCCTGCCAGCCACTTTGTGATTCTGTGACTGTGATTCAGCATCTACAAATCGCTGTTAGTTTTATGACTAGGGAGGTAAATCACTCTCGTTTTAAGGTTTGTTAACTCTGCAATGCTGAGATGGCTAATGGAATAATCTCAATTCTGCTCTTATTTGTGCCTATTAAAGCTCATACCAAAATTCCCAAAAGTTAACCAAGCAGGGGCAACACAATTCCATTTGTGTTAGCCTAAGAGTATTAAAGTGTAAGTCATAGGGCTACATGATACTTGAGAGAGCATGATCTCTCCAGCAGCAGCATGATTAATGCCAGTGATGCCCTTAGGAAAAAAACCCAACAAAACAGGCTCCTCCCGAATATACCAAGAAAAGGACAACACAACTTTCTTAGAGGCTTACCTTGCTTCCTCAATCTTTCTTACTTGCAAGCTACCTGCTACCCTGAGTCACTTGAGACAAACACTGATCTGAATTAAAACATAGAATCATAGAATCATAGAATGTTTTAAAAAACCATTGATCAGATTAGAGTTTCCCTTTAACTTACTGGCAGTAAAACCATCAGCTAATCATACTGCTTTTCAGTCGTGTTTGATATGCAAAAGCATGCACAGATGGATATCTGAAGAAACAGATAGCACAGGCTGTAATCCAATGCCTGTTCTCATGTTGTGTATACTCATAGATATCAGTTTACCTTAAGTTCCTCAGAATCAATGAAGCCGCTGTGGTCGCTGTCATATTTTCTCCATGTCTGCAATCAGGAAGTGAATGCTTTAATGATATATTTATGTCAAGTGGGTCCTGGATGATTTTACAAAAGGTAACTTTTCATACTGTACCTGCATGAAGTCTTCACTTGACTTTAGCTGCTGGCATCTGAAGAACAACAGGAAATTCTCTTCCGTTGGTAATATCTGAGCAAGCTATAACAGAATTTAAGAAAGATTAAATTTTGATTCTTCATTAGGCAGCTGAGCCTCTGAAAGAGCATGAAACTTTTAAAAAGAGTATGAAATTCTCTGTACTCTTATTGCCCTATTGTAGCCCCATAGGAAGCTTCATCCTGCTAGCTGGAATGTTTGGAAGATGCTTCTAAAAGGCTTCTGGCTTGCAGCTTTGCCATATTCATAAGGTCAAACAGAAATGAGGTCTAAGAGAGTGAGACAGCACATACTAAAGGGGTACCTGGGGAAAGACGGAAAAAATACACCCATGCAGAGTTAGGACCTGTGATGAAAAGCTTGGAATTGGCACGAAGGGAAAGCATAACACAAGGATGCTTAGTGGATAAGTGTGAAGGTCCATGAATTCAGAAAGTGAGGAAACCAGACTACTCACAGATATTGTGGAAGAGGAAGAAGAGAGAGGAAAGCCGACATGAAGAACACATGTGTAAGGTTAACAGAAAAATGTATGGAAAAGCCAGTAGAGAAAAAAAACAAGTGGGCAGTGTATGGGGATGGCAACCGGTAATAATTTGTCAGGCACAGAGACATGTTCAAAAAGAGCTATAAATACCAGAAAGAAATCAAAAGGGCTTCTAGCCCTGCAAAATCAGGGGTGGTTCTTCCAATGCCTCTGCTCTACAAAAGGCTTTTTAAAAATCAGACATTATTGTACCGATTATTGAAAATGTTCGTTTACTATATAGCTCAACTTTGGCAAGGGACAAATGTAGGAGATGGAGAGTATGAAGTATAATTTAATGTAAAATCATGATTTGTTTTTAACAAAAGCCCAATATCTTTTTCTATTCCCAAAATGTATGAAATGTGTTTTGATTAAAGAAAACTTTTTAGTTGAAGAATAGACCAGCTGTGCTTACTAGGAAGAGAATATGGAGAAAAAAGATTTCTTAGCTGCATTCTTTCATGAAAAATGACATCTGCAGACTTTCTGGAGCCCCGTTTTAAAATTTTTATTCAAATTTTTGTTTTTCTGCCTTCATTTCACACCCTCAAATCCCTCATTCTGTCTATTCCAGTGATACTGCCTACTTGCTCCAGCTTTTTTATTGGGGTCCAGTAGGTGAGTTCAGGTCTCCCTCTCACCCTACAGGTATAGAAAGGTTATTTCTCTAAAATTATCCATGCAAGGAATCAGTTATACTCTTTAAGTGTGGTTATGAATGAAAAGACAAATCAGAGCACTCTCCTTACAGACATGGTACATCTGATGACAGACTGTCAGGCTCATCAGAGTGTTCTGAGGGCTTTCACTAAATGGCTGAACACCAAACCCAATCAACTTAATGTGTTTTTGTCAGCAACTCCATTATCAATCGTATACACACATGTGAGTAAGTACATTCCAACCCTAACCATTCTATGAGTGTATGATTCTGTGATTCTATGTTCGTACATACGCAATAGCTAAATGTGCGTAACTTAGTACAGATTCATGGAAAAAATTATTTCTCCCATGACAGGGAAGCTTTGATTTTTAGAGTACATCCCTACTCAACATCAGACATTTCTGATGGAAGAACTGATTATGATAATAAGCAGAGTTCGGGGGAAGGGACTGATTATGACAATGGGAAAGGGTTTATGTGCATGGGAATTACATGTTAGATGTCATTTGTGGGATGTCTGTAGCTAACTGGTAAATTTTGCAAAAGGCACTGTAAAATAGTACAAAGTGCAAGGGTAAATGTAAAATACTAACTTTCCAAAGAATCATTAACAGTTTACTAGCAGTACCAAACTGTATTTAAGGTACAGAATATATTACCTCTGGAAGAAAATTACCTTATTTTAAGCTATACCTCTGACCCTTTGTAAGTCTCAGGGGAAAGAACAAGCTTTCAAGTTACAAAGATGTAGTAGCTCAATATCCAATATCAGCTCAGGCTTCTGCCAAAAATAAAATGTATTTCATGTTTTCTTTATTTTGTACCCTTTAGAGTAATAGAAACAATATAGCTAAAGAGAAGTCCAGTTCTCCAAGCTCATGCATCAAATAGCATTAAATTGCCTTTTGTGGAAAACTGCGTTATGAAGTGATGAGGGCATCCTGTGAAAACTGGCTCAACTTCCCAGTCCCAGTTATACTACCTCAGAGAGGAAAGATAGAAACCTGGTGCTACTTCTAGTGATGACTTCTTCATGAGGGTAATCATAGGGGACTTCGAGAGTGTTTGAATAAGAGTGAAGACTGCTACGTGTTTGAGTATGGCAGCAATAGCGGTTTAGTGATCGCTTCTGTAAGTTCTGCTACTTTTATGGAGAAAAAATACTCTCAATTCTTACAACACTATCAGAACTATTTTCTGGAAATCATTCTTAAAGTAAATTCTGTTGATATTTAACTATTTAAAATTCCTTTCACCTAATACAGTGAGTTTGCCTTTTACAATACTATAATAAAAAATGGGAGTACAAAGAATATTTTAGGCTAATACGTAGCTATTTTTACAGCAGCAGTAAGCTTCACATAATTTGAATGTGGAATTACTGCAGTCCTGAGTTTTGAAACCTTGGGTTTCACATCTAAATTTTAGTGAAAGCTTTGGTCTGAATGAGTACAAAAGGTGAATTACACAATGACAAGCAAGCGGTCAGGTCAGACTCTGTCTTTAGCTGGAGGGCACTGGATAAAAGCTAGTAAGCTAACTGCAGTGTGCTTGCAAAGACAGAATCAACACGTAATCTGAGCTGAAAATCCACTCTTTCCTCTGTGAAGCCACCCAGGCCTCCTCTTTATCTCAGCCAACAGCCCTTTCCTGAAAAATCATTATTTGCTAGGACATCTTCCTTCAGCTGCTGGGGTATTCATTATGATGGCTGAGAGTCTGAACTGCTTTACTTTCATTTTTTAAACAAAATTCATACACTTTTTCATAAAAACTACTTGACGTACTATGTAAATGGGAACAATCTGGAATTACTGGACATTTTTATTTGTAAGGAAAGAGAATCAAGTCCAAATACCAACTTTAACATCATACTGCTCTGCATCTACAACAAATTTCGTCTGAGTCCCATCAGCACTTTCCAAATCAAGCTTCATGCTGATGTAAGTGAAACAAAATACAGCTAGTGGGTTAGGAAACTGCTATATTAAGGGAGAAAGTCCCTTCAGTCTCTGAACTGAGTACTGTCAGTATTCAGTGGTGTCCGTGATGCTGATCATGCTTGGCACTTCACTGGGGGTGGTGAGTACCATGCCATATCAGCCTTATTGGACTTGCTCACCTTTAAGTCAACATCAGTCAACAGCAGTATCAGGAATAGAATTTGAAAGGTAAAACTTTTAGTTATCTTTCTTGAGCAAAGAAACGCAATCTTTTTCAGGCACTGTCTACGCATTCTTCTTACATCCAATGCTTGCTATTACACATACTCAAAAATACTAAATTAAATAGGATTCTTGAATACCAAATCAATAAGCATTTGTTAGTCCAAACCCAAGCACTTTGTTACTCAAATAAACACTAGTTATTTTTAGATGTAGAACTATTTGATCAATGCTAAGTATTGTCAAAAGATGCGTTTTTAAAAATAAAGTATAACTGCGAGTGAAACAAACTGTTTGTATTTCCATAGCAGTTTAGTCATAATTACACGTGCATTTAAACAAGTATATGCAATTCAGACACATGGCGGAAGAGAAAAGATATCCTGAAAGGATCTATTATATCAGCAGTGATAACTTCCTATTGACTTTTACAGATTTTATTCAGTCCTCTATTTTAAAATTAGCTACTGACCCCAAGTTGGTCACTGTAGAAATTCCATAGACCTGGCTTGTTTCCAGCTGTTTCTTAATTAGCTCTCTAGGTCAGATTTCTTATTAGCAGAAAAAAATATGATACCACTTAATAATAAAACTGCAGTCTCACTGCACTCAGTGACATAAATGAGTTGTAGATTTAGGCTTGAAAAAGTGACTTCTCAAGCTGTAACCCAGCAAACTGTCCTTTTTGACTTGCACCACTAAAGAATGAAAGTGAGAGAAAACACCATGTCCCCCCCTTCCTAGCAAGTTGTCTAAGTTTTACAATTGTTGAGCAGCTGTATGTGCAGCTGTATGGTTATCTTTGCCCTCTTTAGAAAGTGGGAGTAAGGAATAGGGGAATTTTCTGCCTCAAGTTCTGTTAAAGCTCAAGAAATGAATTTATAAGAAATCCTGATCTTTTACAAGACGGATCACAACTATTATTCAAATTTTCTTTACACTTAACATGATTAACTTATACTCTGTTACCATATACATATCTTTTTAGAATAGACTACATACAGTGACGGCCCAATTGCATTCACTTGTGTGTTATCCTTACTACAGGAGTGATGACAGAGCATTAGTTCAAAATCATAGGTAGAAATAAATCATATCACCATTCACGATTTAAATTTCTAAAATAGAGCTCTTACCTGCTTTGCAGGAAAATTAAATTGCTGTTGATGCTTACTTGTACTGAACAAAGCGTGCAAAGTTAAATGAAGTGTAGTGAAATGTCTGGAAAGGACTAGCGAATACCTTACCTTTTGTTAAGGAAAAAGTTTCATTAGTGAAAAAAATACAAAAGACCTCAAGGCAGAGGAAGAAATTTTCTGTGTAACTAAAAATCAAAAATATTTACATATGATGCTCACATTGTTCTGAGCTAAATGTATTTTCTACAAGTAAACATGTCAGTCTTTTGTTATAAAGTAACTGTCTTACCTCAACTATTCCTATTTTTCCATCAGTAGCCTTCCCATATTGGTCCACAAAAGCTTTCATTTCGGGTGTTAAATCCTAAAAAGTTACAATGAGAGAATCATTACTTTAAGATGCAAAGAAACATATGTAAACTTACTTGAATATTCTATCCATTTCCAAAGATTATACTACATTTAATGAAGTACTCACACTTTTAGCAGCTAGATTATTCAAATTTAAATGAAATTGAGTAATTTTTAATCATGAATAATGTCATTGTGATAGATTTTACTTCCTAAGGAATTATAGTCAGTGTGAATGATTGGCATCTAAATACTTAGAACTCCTCTTTTAGTTTACAGTATGAAAAGATTATAAAGATAGATGTGATGGAAATGTGTATAACAGCTCTTTTGTTTAAGAGGATGACAGTGAAGTTCATAGCCAATTATTAGTCAATTTTCTCAGTTTTTATTTTTAAATTAGTAACTTGAAGGCAGTGCAAAATCTTTCAAAATAAGGAACATTTCAGTATAATATATCTGAACACCAAAATAGCCTTCCCACATCTTTGAGTGGATTTTTCCTGAACAATGGATGCTATTTTATCCTTAAAGAACTCATCACGATATATTTTTCACTGTTTAGTATTTGGTTAGCACAGAAACAGAGTCAAAATGTCACTGCTGAGAAGTAGAGAGGCAGATTTAGAAGGGAGAAAACTTTGAGCAGTACCTTAAATCCAACAGAGTAAAGCCAGAATAATTGCTCTTCATATAAATTATGGTCCCTGCTTTATACCTGTTCTCTAAAGGGTATCCTTGCTCTAGGCTATGGCAAAGGTGCCAGCCTTGGGGTGAAGATCTAAATATTTGATTTCATGCTTCAGCTCGACGTGATTTGCATTGACATGAGCTGCCATCAGCCTTCAATACTAGCTAAACTTTTAACTTGCTTTGTATTTCTTATAGGTGTGAGCTAGTAAAACCATGCAGCAACAATCAGGACTACAGACACATTAAAACAATTGAGAATTTTATGGTTATAGATGAAGATGCAGCAGTCTTTGGAAATTAAAAGTTTAGTTGCTATAATAGATCTGATTATACAGGACCAAAGTGATTCTCTCACTGGAGACACAGGGAATCTCAGCTGTACAAAGTCCGTTGTAGTTTGTCCCAAATTTCAACTACCGAAGCTAAGTAAAATGTCAGTTCCTTGTGGCTGATACAATCATGGCCTAGTATCCTATTTCTGTCAAAGTCATCCATGGCAGGTTAGTAATTTGCCATGGCTTTAATTAGAGATATGGTTATTAATACAATGCACTTCAATGTCACCTTTCATCTAATGATCCCAAAGTGGGGACAGGTTTGCTTAGCAGATAAAATGGAGAATTTAGACACCTGGATTTTAATAGTCCTGGTTAAATATTTTACTAATCTTTCTAACAGCAGCTCCGCAGTGCCAGTGTCCAGCCATTGAAGGAGGCACAGCTATTTACAGGTTAAACAAAACAGGATGCTCATTCTCTGCTACATTAGGACTACCTTCAGAAAGGTGATATTTTTATTTTTGGTGTTCACTTCACCTGCTTTTGGGCTGCTTGATGGCTTATTTGAATTACGCTATTCAAATAAATGTTTTCAGTTTAAAAACTTGCCTAAATATAACCAAGCCTAGTCCTAAACTACAGATAGAGATATAGATACAGATGCAGTGCTCGATGTTTGAAATTAAGAAATTAGCCCTTCATACCTCAGTCTCCCCTTTTAAAACTGAAGAGACACTTATCCAACCAAGTGGAGCTTTAGAAAAAAATAGCTTTTTTCAACATGATTGGCAAATGTAAGGATAGATGGCACTACAGAAACATTTATGTGACTATATTCATAAACATCTATTAGATCACATATTTCTGTGGAGAAATTTTGTCATCATCTATATATGCAGAGAAAGTGAGAAACAGATGTGGAATAGCTCAGCCAAAATACACCTATTGACTCTTTATCAACCTCTATGTTAGTCACTTATACCCCACAGTTTATTTGGCAATTGGCATACCTAAATAGAGAACGTATTGAATAAATGTGGGGCACAATAAATGGAAGCTATACTTACATACTTATATAGCTTTTATCTTTAAAAAAGAGGAAGTTCTTTCAACATGTCTGAAAGTATATCAGATCAATTCACTATCTACCGTAATGCATGAAGTAAAAAGACACAGTGTTACCTAAGAAAAGCCCAAGCCCTAAAACCTTCAAGTACACATCCACCCCTTGGAGTCAGCACGAATCAGGCTGCATGCTTCTGCTCCATCTGAGAAAAATCAGCTGTGAAAGTGCTGGCTTACTAAGTGGATTAATAAAAGGATTAGCATTAGGACATAATTAGAACAATTCTGTAGTTGGGAAGAATACTGGGAAATGTTAAACCATTCTATTCAATGACAGAATCAATGTGATTCTTTAATGCATATGGCATGACTGATGTAAAATCCAGCTATGAAGAATGCATAATTGAATATTTCAAAAATAGTGAGCAGAAGAGTGACCTGAAATGCAGAAGTTAATGATGACAAAGAAGCTTTGGGGTGTTAAAAGAAGGACAGCTGAGGAAATGACATATAACCTACACTAGTTACTCAATGTGTCCCTTCTGGCAAAAGAATAGAAATTCAAAGCTACTGGATTACTACCCTGTGAGAAAAGACACAAACTAATGAGATGCTTGTTTGGCAAATGAGCTTTCAAATCCAAGAATCAGCTTAGATTTGAAACCTAGGATGACATATATACATACTCCAGAGCCAACAGCCCAAGTACTGAGTTTGATGTTGCTACTCTAGATTCCTCTTTTCATCAGAGCACTTCAAAGATAGGTTTGAATCAGAGAAATGGGAAAGGAAAACCTAATGAAAATATAATGTGAGATACAGGCAAGGGTTATTAAAAAAAAAAGGCATATATTACAAAATTTGTATCAGATAGGAATAGTCCTGCAAGGCTTTTCTGTGTTACTTTGAGCAGGCACTGTTTTTAAGAAGAGATGCACGCTTGCTTTGAGAGAGAAAAGAAACTGATCTTATAATGCTAAATATTTTTTCCTTGAATTTCTAATTAATTTTTTAACTACTGAATAATATAGCGGCATTTCTACTAAGAATGGCAGTCACACACTAAATATGCACAGGCTCTAATGTCTTCTTTCTACTGGACATAGTGAAGTTTCCTGCACTTCAACACACTGTTGCAATACCTGAAAGGTACTGAAGTCACATTTAATCTTTACTGTGAAAATGTTTTTTTTTTTCCCTCTAAAAACATTCCTTTGCCAATTTCCTGGGATTTTTTTTTTTTTTTAGTTTAGTTTAAACTTACACTCATGAAAATGAGTGCCTACGCAAATGGCTTTAAGAAGAATTAACCAATAACCTAGACTGCAGTAGCATTAGAGGCATTGCTGGGGGATAGACTTCCACCTGTGTGAAATTTACACTCATACAATTAATATGAAGTTACAATTTTCCACAAAATAAATTAAGATTCATATTAATACCTTTTTGCATTTATTTCTAAAACATACATCAGCTTTTAAAGCATAGTTATAGAAAAGCTATTGCTCAATTTGGAGGTATCCTTACATGAAGCACTCAGCTATTTGCCCCATGCATACAAACCATCCAGTTAAATTATAATTTTATTGTCTGTTACTTTCAAAGTCTATTAGCACAGATTCATTTAAATTTATTCCATTGGGTTTTATATTGGAGTTTGATGCTAAGTGACCTGTTTTAGAAACCAATTATTTTAAAGGCAATTTATCTGTTAAAAATGTTCACTTCTAATTTAATTCAAATCTTTACATGGAATCTTTAATTTCTTTCATTATTTTTTTCTTTATCTCTCTGCTTTTTCTCCATGTGGGAATAGTTTGAAGGAAATTAATAACTCATGCTTTAATAACTCACACAGAACTTTTTTAACAACATTCTCAAAAACTTTGCTGTGTCTTTGAACAATTTAAACTACCGGGGTTTGGTGCTCATACTCCTGGTGTGTAACATCGATGAAGGGCAAAAAGTGGTTGGCAGTCATCTGCAGATCTGTTTAGTGACCACCAAGGGGCAGAAATGCATTTCAGCCCATACTGCCCATTAGGTACGAAATCAAAACAGAGTCCAAATAACTTGAAACTGTTGGTTTGGTTGGTTGTTTTGTTGTGGGTTTTTTTTTTTCTTTTTCTTTTTTTTTTTTTTTCCCTTTTCCCTTTCTTTTTAGTATTGGTACATATCTGGATCGGGTAAGATTAACTGCCATAGGTTAAGGTTCCGTCCAAAACAAAAGGTAATACCCATACATTTCCTGACTTTTCTTGTTGAGCACCGTCAGAAGCAGCAGCTCGTAGCCTGGCAAGCTGTGAGCAGGACCTGCTCCCCGGGGAGATGGACCCTGGCCTCACCTTTCCAACCAGACCGTTTATTTCATTTGCAACCTACTGATTTCTAACTGAGCTATTTCCCTGTGCCTGTGAGGCAAGTGCGTGAACTGTGTGATGGCAACAGAGAACAGAAGGAACCGGGGTGTTTGAGTTTGCTCAAGTAAACTCTCCCAGAGAAGATGGAAAAGTGGGGCGAAACGTTAACCTACCAAGCCTGCCTTCTTCCGTGCCTGCTGCAGCTCCTGGATGAAGTTTTGTAGCTCCTTCCCATCCATGTACCCATTGCCTACAACAAGAAAGAGTTACGGCTGCCGTCACCGCTCCCTCCAAACTCTCTCCGCTCTTCAGCGCTGGCGGGGACGTCTCGGACCAGTCTGCTCCCTGCCGGCGGAGCGGCTCCCTGACCGCCTCTCCCGGCCCCGACGCCGGCCCAGAGGGCTGCGGAGCGGCGGTCGCGGAGCAGAGAGCGGTGTGATCCCCAAGAGCCTCCCGCGGGCCTGCCCCCCTCCGCCCACCGCGCCCCGCCGCCCCGGGGGAAGGGGTCACCGTCGGAGTCGTAGTGGTGCCAGATCTCGAAGAACTGCGCGGCCGAGATCTCCACGCCCTGCA